>CAVNYN010209067.1:0-18936 GCA_963692815.1 Nyctanthes arbor-tristis
TAAATCAGTGGTAAGTGATATTACTATTTTTGAATAGAATGAGAATCAGTCACACCGAACAAGGCCCATGCTAAAGAGGAAGAAAGTACAAAAAAATCAACAGGGTTGATGTTGCAAAAGCTGAATGCATTTGATCTTTTGTGTATATATATGTAGCAATGGGTAGACTACAGCTAATGTAGCTAACTCAAATTTAAGGAAAACATGCCCTTTTTTCTCTTTAGTGTAGTCATATTATTACATTAATTAAAGATTACCCAGTCAACTACATTAAATAGATAATAATGTTTTGTAGTCTATCTAGCAAGCAGATCTATTTCTCTGACGTGTTCATGACTGTTCAAGAGGACCAGAAATGTCTCATCGCAGAAGCAACTTACAAGAATAAGGGAATCGTCACCAGGTCCAGGCAATCCTTTCTTAGCCATATCATGTGATATGTATCCACTACCTCCATGCCAATCCTTTGTTGGATGGTCAACAGTGTAGAATACCTAGGAATTTTGACAGAGGGTATTTTAATACCATAAATAAATGAAAAAAATTAACGTAGTAATACAGAACTGGTGATTCGGAAGCACCTTCAAGTTTGGGTGACTAGCTGCAAGTACGTCAAGCTTATTTTTCAGGAGTATGTCATCAGGAGACACATTAGCATAGAGCAAAGAGACCTAGCAGAACATAAATTCATCGGGATTATGGTGTTAATAAGAGAATGCTTATTATTTTAAAACATAGTCCATGCTCTGTTGACTACTCTTACACAGGCACCCAAATAAATAAATATGTAAATAAATAAAGAAAAAGGAATATCATTGGTCTTGCCTGAGTATTATCATCAGGGTTTTTAAGGATAGCATCTATTATCTGAAGCATAGGAGTGATGCCAGAGCCTCCTGCAATCTGGAGATAAAATTCTAATGTTAAAATTCAAAAGAAAAGGAAAAAAGGGAGAAAAAATGGTTGATTAAAACTGCATCATTAACCCCATCCAAAAGCACTACCATTTTATAGTATTCATCACGAGGACCACATGCTATATGCTGAGATACTTTTAGATTTGATTTATACAAAAAATGCATCATATGCGAGATATTATGTGCAGTAACCACATTAAACGAAATCTATTCCCAATTCTTGGAAACCTATTTGATATCAAGCCCACTGGATCAAGACATACCCTTGTAGTGAGAGTGTTTTTGCCAAGGCTAACAACTTTAGACTTCTTCGCCAAAATTTACACTTCCAGGGCTAGTTACTGAATATACACGTTAATTACCCGAATTTCATTTGTTTGTGTGATATTACACATTATCTCACTTTTCCATGTTCTGCAGTAAATACCTTAAGATCATGAGCTTACCATGCCAATGTGTTTCTTCATATTAGGACTATATCTGAGCTTCTCAATAGGCCTGCAAGACAACAGTAAAAGAAACTCTTTTTGGTCTGCTTATAACTAAAACTAATGGACCTTCCACTTTCCCAACTTATGCAACTTACCCTTTCACTTCCACAACATCTCCGGGTTTTAAGCTAGCAAAGTGCTGACTCATTTTACCTTCTGGATACACCTGTCAAGTTTCCCAAGCATTTTAAGTCATGACCATAAATATAATATCTTTATTAGGAAGAGAAAGTCATACATATTGAAACAACACTTGCGTAACATTATAGTCAAATAGAAAGCAGACCCATACCTTAATTAATAAATCAAAGTATCCCTTAACATCCGGATCCGATATGGGTGTATAACTGAAAATTCCAAGCAGGGTCAGAAGCATAGAAGTTCAACCCAACATCAACATGTACGCATGCCTTACTTTCAAATTCGGAACTGTACCTTCTGAGCATAAACTAAAATATTTTCATGTCATGATTACAAAATAATATTTCCCCTACCAAATTTCCTGGCTTGGTTTCGGATATTCTCCAGAAGTGAACCACTTTTAGAAAGAGGAGGTAATTTGTGGATATTACCAAGAAGAAATTAAGATAGTTGAATGTCAGAAGGAGTAACAAATAAAACTACTCGAATACCAAGATCAATGATGAGAACAGAAAAATATGAAATGAAAATATTTTGCCCTTCCTACCTAATACATCTAGAAATAGAATTTAAAAAAAATGTGACCAACAACTTATATTTACTAATGTCTGGGGAAGCAATGGCAAGGAGATAATATTTTCTCGGAAGTAAGCACATATACTGGATACCATTAAATAAATGGCTAAGGTATATAACAGTATGATTATGAGAACTTACGGACGAATAACATATTTTGGTTTTCCTTCAGAATGCTGTCCAATTGGTGCCCTGCAGGAAAAAAAGAGTATTTAGGAGTCAGTCATAACAGACACATCCAAATTGATTGTGTAGCTACTAAGGCTCTAGGAGAGCAGGTCCAAAGAAAAAATCACGTAATATATGCAGGATTCTCTGACTATATTTTTTGAGCTCAAAATACACGTGAATTCTATGGATTAGCTTTACTGAATTTTCTCACATAAAAGATTTGGTTTTATGTAACTCCAGATACTGTTAACTTACATGGTATTTTAAAGATACTTTCTCTACATTGGTTCAAACCCATTTTTCTTTAGATAAATCAAGAAGACACATCCCTACTGGATCAGTTGAAAAAGCTCCTTGGCTTGTTCCTCAGATCTTAGGCTCTAGTAAAAGTACCGTGCAAGCATGCATAATCTCAGTCAACAGCTTTTCCATGGCCTCAGCACCCTCCTATATCTGTGCAACCCAACAATTTCCCTAATCTCTTTAGCCATCAGTTTTATGGTTAAAAATCTACAAATACTCAGAATCTTTTTTTAGGCTTTCCTACATCACCAGTCATGAGAAAATGTCTTCTAAAACATAATTGTATAAATGATTCTGAAGTTTAGCTGAATGTACCTCGTAATAATACAAGATGCAACATCAAGACCTAACTTCGCTGTGGTATCAAATGAAAACCTGGCATTTCAGATATGAGCATAATCAAATAAACTTTCATTACAGGATATAGCATTTAATGATAATCTCTTTCACATAAACAAGTGTAAAACTATAGCAATTGACCAAGTATGAAAGCAGATCGTGAACCTAACCTTTGAATACATTAAGAATCTCGAAGGATACCAGTTGACTAGAATCACATTGGAGTTCTCGGTATGACGCTGCTGGAAGAATACCCAATACACAGCTGATAGGAGAGAGGGAGAGGAAGGGGGGAGGGGGATTTCCTTTTCAATGGGTAAATAGAAATGCACGTAGACCACAGAGTTTGAAGCATCCCCTTTTGTCGAGTTATATATCAAGAGATCTTCTTCACAGAAGAAGTCAATACATCCCTAACAATTATTATGTGAGGCCAGGTCCTTCCTGCTGTCAACTCTATTCTTTAATATAATACACATTATGTCATTACTAAACAAATTATTGGCACTCAAATAAAGAAAATCTACAGTTACTTCCTTCCTAGAAGGTTTACTCTCATCTAGGGTGATCACAGCTCCAATCTTCCTTGTTCACACAGTCAAGATACAGACCCATACGAGTAAGGTGGAGATTCAACTTGAGTTTAAAATGTGTGATAATAATTGACTAGTTGTCAAATAAGTGGTAGATACGATCACAACAGAAAAAGTAAAATGAGAATCAAACACTTGTATATTTATACAAACAAAATGACATGTGCCTTGTCTTATCTGCCGTTACACAAACTGACAAAGCACGAGGCCTTTTATATTTAGAAGGTGTAATCTGCTGACCTGAATAATTGAGAATTGTGGCTGACCTGTGCCTTTTCTTGCAGCTTGAATTCAATCCATTTATCAGGATTTAGTGCTGCACAGAAAAAGAAAAGTTTTCAAAATAGTTTATCAAACAATTCATGGCTTTCATCTCCAGGCGTAACTTACCTGTGTCAAATAGTTATCCCATGAGTTTAATTAGCACAAATTACATGAGCATTTATGTGAGTGAAATATCTTGTAAGATTTAGGCTAGAGATTCGAGGTGACCAAGCATATTATAACAGATTTTGGCAGAATAATCAGAAAGAAATGATTTATATAAATTCTACAGAAATATATAGTAGTCAAAAAGATCAATTCTAAATGTCATTTTGCCACTGGGTTTTTCAAATGCCCCATTTGTCTATGGAAGAAAAGTTGAAAGGATAAATCTCTCGACCCCTTTTTTTTTTGCTCCAAAGCCTCATTTTGAATACCAAAGCTTATGCTTTCTTGCAATTAGATGTGTAGAGGAACAAGTTGTTTAGATATTAATGCCTTATTTCTGTTTGGCTCAATCTTAAACTTAAAAAATAGCTTAATTCAGCAATGAAATTCAACATCACAAATCAGAAAGCAGTGAGATTGAAAGGTGCATCAAATATATTTCAAGCCTCAAAGACTTCAAATTGTTACGATCATAATGTGCCATGCGAAGAGCTTTTTTGTGATATCCAAGTTTAAAGGTGCAAAAAATTGTGACCTGTACGCTACACCTCTAGAGCGGTAAACTCCTTACCTGACAAATTAGATGTCATACAGTTATAGTATAATAAAGCCTTTTATTTTGTGATACCCAAGTTTGAAGATGCAAAAACTTATGGACTTATACACTGCAACCTCTGAAGGGGAGAGCTCATTACTTTTACAAATTGGATGTGATAATGGTTATGCAAGCGCATGTTGTTCGAATATGTATTATCATTATTATCTTGAGTTACTAATCAAAAGCATTTGCATAAGTAGTGCTTCAGCCTATAACAATAAGTTGCATGCAGAAAACTGTTACAGCATCACTATTGAATTAGACGTGGATTTAATGACCAAAAGCAATTCTTGAGACTTGAATCATGATTGGAATTCCAGAAAAAATTGAAAGGAAGACAAAAACCCACCAACTTTTGGAGCAGCATCTTCATTGAGTTGATCTAGATAAACCTGAATTGGAAACGTTAACAAATTATCCACTTCAGAAAAATAAGCAAGTCAACTCCAGATATACATGTAGTAATTATTTAAGAAATGACACTATTCCATATTGAACATGTTAGCCACTGAAAAAGCCCTCTACAACAAATAAAGTAACAATCAAATCACATTCCTTCAAAGAGTAAGCAATAATGTTATATCTGGGCCTCTAATCAACAAAATGAAGATCTCAAAAGAAAAACTAAAATTTTCATATCCAGAACTTATCCGTTTGAGGTAACAATATCTTCGTGTGCAAGGAAAAAGAAAGCTAATAAATGATTACTGAAAATAGGGGGAAAACATGAGAAAGAACATACGAAAGATAACAAGTAGCAAGCTAAGTTATATTATATAGATATTTGACACCATTAACCAACTCATAACATGATAAAATCAATAAATTTCAAAGTCTGGATTTATTTTTATAATTAGACACATTATGATTGTTGTTGTTTTATTTTTTTTTTTTGGGTGTTCACATGATACATGTATGATACACATGTATGAGTCAATTGCTCAAAAGGGTGTCCAGGTTGTCATGCTATGTATTGATGGACACAAAATGATCTTCAGAATATTCCAAATGATACTATGAGAATGATTTATGGTTAATAAATTGCTCTCACAGCCATGTTCATCATGATGGATTACTGCAAGATAGTATCAAAATACTGGTAATGAAGATTATAGTGCCATAAGGCTGCAATGGTAGAATAGTTGCATTTTTTAATGTAAACAACATAAAGTAATATGGTCAGAATGGAAAGTTTCAGTTGATAATGATAGTTTGGTGTTACGGAAGTGACAAGATTAAATTTTTGAGATGTGATAGTTTTAGAGGTAGTTCCATGGGTTCTGCTGAAAATGATTGATTTTGAGCTTGTCCAGGCCTTGGGGGAACTTTTTGAAAAATTCATTTTTTCCCTCAAAACTCATTTCCCACCACATTCTACAAGATATACCTCTTCACATAATCTAAAAACCTTTTCCTCACTTTCCAATCACAACCCCCCCCCCCCCCTAAAAACACAAAAATAAAAATAAAAATCATTTTTTATACTTACAAAATCTCTCCCAAACGAACTCTTAGTGGATATAAATTAAAATTTTGGTGCGACAGAGGTGGACAAAAGGTAAGACTTCTGACTGTAAGAGAAGAAATGCAATGTCTAAGAAAACAGTACTCCCATCATCTAAATAGGCCTTTCCCTTACTTCATTGAAAGCCATCATGTTTGAATGGACCCTACAGCCAGCAATTGATTGAGATCGGAAGAGCGTCGTGCTTGAAAGCATTACCTTTTCTATTGCCTAACTTGAGCATTTGAAAAGTTAGACAAGGTAATGTTAATAACTTCCGCACTGTCTGTGAAGAGGAGACTTTCAGCAAAATGAAAGGGAAATGTTGGAGGAAGGACGGCCTAAATGATTATGCCAAACTATGCATAAGAAACTACAATTTTTCCCCTTCAACGCACATTGAGCCTTGAACATCATACAAGCATATCTGAGCCAGATAACAATAATATCCAGAAAATGTGTTTGATTGTTCTGTGATATCAGAGAGCAAATAATTTGATAGAAGCAAGAAAAATAAAATGCTAAAGCTGGTCAATCTCAAATGACTACTTTCAGTTTCCAATTAAATGCATGCTTAACTGGATTAGAATACAGTCCATAAAAATACATTTCGACAGCATTTCAAAATCCACTGAGCTAAAACAACGAAGTTTCAAGCTTTTAAAATAAAGAAAAATCCAAAATGCAGTCCACATTATCAGATGAAAACGGGATGATAAGTTACCAAATTTGGAGACGAACAGTAGTAATAATAGGAGACGCCTCCGGAAATGGCAGCAAGAGCTCCAAATGGGATGCGAAAATTGGTTCTTCCTAACGCGATCGGTGCAGCCTTGCTTAATCTTTTGAAAAACATTGCCATTTTTATCTGATTCCGATTGGAGAGGAATTTGAGGTTTTTCAGTTCAGATTCTTCAAATTCGACTGTCTCTGAAGGTCTGAAGAGTGGTATCGAGAATTCGTTTTCAGTCAACGGAAAGGCATTTCGGGTCTCCTTGGCCCAATTATAAATAGGCCGTCGGTGAAAAGCCCGAACACTTTCTAGGCCGGTTCATGAGATGGACCAGCTTGCGTCCAAAGTCCAGCCTTCCACTATTTTGCCTTTTAATTAAATGTAATTTCCATAAATAACCCAAGGTGGGAGTTGAAAATCGAATGTTGAATAAGAATAATGGTTTTTCCAATATAAATGGAGATGGAATTTTAGTTTAGTTGGCATTTTTTATTAAGGAAAAATTCTATTTGTAGGGAAGTCTTTATAAAATTATTTACAAATTCAGTTGATTTTATCATCTTACTCATACATATCAGGTGATCGAAGAAAAAAATAATTTAGGACTAAGATGAGGAATTTATCGTATTTTGTAAAAGATTTAATAATAAATGCTTCCGTATAAAAAACATGACTCATTTATATATCATATATTTATGCTTATTTAAGTTTTCACAACTATTGGAAATGTATATTTTGTAAAGGGTGATTATATTGACACCATATCTTTTACTAATTACACCACATTTTAATTATACTCATCATCTTTTATGTTTTTAACTCTCTACATTTTCATCACTAACTTATTTCTATCATTTTTTATTTTTAACATTTTATTATCATGACATCTTGTATGAATAATATCTTAATTCTGAAAATTTCATTGGGAGAATTGCTTAACATTTTTAAATAGACAAAAATGTAATATCTAATTTACACAACTAAATATTTTTATATGATTTTAAAGTACACAAATTTAATTATTTTATCTGTATTCATCATTAAGAATATAAGAGGATAGTTAAATCAAAAATTCAAAAAAAAATGTAGTAGAAATTTTTATGGGCTTAAATACTATAAGAAACAAATACTAGGGATATTGACTTTAATAAAAATGTGATGTCTTTAATAAAATGAGTGGTGTATATATAATTAGCTTTTTGTAAAATGTGTTCCTAATTTTACTCTTTTTTAATTTTTTTTTTTTTTGAGATTACAAAGGGGATTGTAGGGGTGGGGAATCGAACCCTTAACCAAGAGTTTAAGGATATAACTAAAATACCAATAGACTACAAGAGTCTTATAACGAGTATAATAATTTAAAATTAATCATTATAACGAAGTATTAATTTGGGTTAACTTAGTAAAATACTACCTTGCTCCCAAACAGATAAACTCTTTTTAATTTTGAGTAACTATACTACCACTACAACTATTTCTTATTACACCACTTTTATCTTGTTCATTAAAATAACCTTTAATAAAATGACAAAAATGCCTCTATGATAAAAACCATCATATATCTTTTTATTTTTTTCTTTATATGTCTTTTTATTATAATATATGCACCACGTCTATATTTCAAGACGGCAGGCCAGCAATTGATGTTTGGAGTGAGGCAACAAGCTGTCTTTTGGCGGGAGAATTGCATGCAGACAGCTGATGATATATATATATATATATAGTAGCTACATGGTGGTGTTAGAACCAATGTTTTCGCTGTCAATTGCAGTGATGTTTGAAGCGGTGGGATATCGGTGCTAGAACTCAATTAAAGTTTCAGGTTCACAATGAAATTCCCAAGAATAAGAATTATTAGTAGTAATGATTTGGGTTATGGAAGTTATTACGCATATACGATGGTGGAAGAACGTGATCGATAGAGAAAAGACACAGATTATTTTCTGGTGGGAGTTTATTCTATATTGTCTTTTTAATTTTCTTTTAAATTGGGTATGAATTTGAATTGGTGGTAGAAGAATTATGAATTAGCGGTGGCGTATGTTTGCTGCAGATGATGATTGTCATGTATTTATTTATAAAATAAAAAGAGGGGAAAATTATTGTTAGTTAGTGGTGTGCTTATATCAAAGTGGTGCAAGAAAAAAATTTATTATTATCCTTACCATTATTATAGAGAGTTAAGTTATAAATGTAAATATATTGTGGTGTTTCAATCAAAATCATCAATTTTATGTGGTGAATTTAAAATGTGATGCGATGATTAATTATGGTAGTGGTAATATTTTTACAAATATTTAAAAATGTAATTAATAGTGTTGTAAAGGTAATATTTAATATCATTTTCCTAATATATCATTCAATTTATTAAATATTTCACTTTAAATCAAGGTTCTAAAAAGCATAAGGCATGAAAAACGACGAGGTTGAATATATGTATCCCTTAACTTTCTCCAAGCTACGTATTGAAAAAAGATGTAGACAATAACAGCTCCTACCCAAAAGTGTTTCAGTCAAAAGTAGCAAACGTGACTGTGGCCATTGCTATGAAATTGAAAGTGTTCACACATCAAAACGGACATCCAGATAATTATTGATATAAAAGGAGATTAAAAAAAAAAGTCTGTTTCCACAAGAAAGAATCCTTCGTTCTCCAAAGATATCAGGCTCCACAATTCATTTCCCGTGCCTCTGCATGAAGGCAGAATTATTAGCGTCCTCCTCAATTAATCGGAGGGAGAACTTGGTGATTATGGTCCCAGTGACGGCAAATCCAACAAGGAAGGGCCTGTTTCGCTTCCATTCTCTCTTGAAGAACACCGGCCACCGATCGAATTTCCTCATTTTCGGCGATTGATTTTCAACTCTCTCTCTCTCTCTCTCTCTCTCTATGTGGCCTTTTTCAATTTCTCTTTCTATTTTTAACTTCTTATCTACCTTTCCTCATCGAGAAACCTTCCAATTTTGGTTTTAACTTTTAAAAAATCTGAATTTCATTGAAGAAATTTTCTCCCATATCATATTGATTAGATTTTCATTCTCTGCTGGTACGTTATCGTAATGACTGAATTTTCATTCTCCAAGAATACCAAGCTCCACAGGAAATAGAAAACTAAAGATACCTCAGCCAATCAGCCTCAAATGCTACTCTTAATTGCTGATGTACTTTTAACAACCTAAAGTTCTGTGCTATAAAAGATGAGTAGAATAATGAAATTAAGGGTAATGGACTTGTACCTTGGACGGCCCAAGTGAGTGCTGGGTCTATAAATCTACTAATAAAAAATTTCTTTAAAATTCAGTTCCAGATGTGGGCAGAGTTTCAGATGTGGGCAGTGTTTCAGTGTGGTTAAGTTTGATATTTACCAGACCGTGGGGAAGCCCAATGCAGTCTATGGACTGCACTGGTCCTGTTGAAGCTCCGCCTCTGTCCCTAACCGCCAATCACGTGCAGTTACATAGCAGTGTACTCTCCTTAAGGAGAGAGTATTATTTTCTTTAGTCAGAGATAAGTGTACATACTGGAGTATAACAAATGGGACTAGTCTTACTAGTATAAATGCACTTCTTTATCAGAATATCAAATCTGAATTTAAGTCACTATCCCGACCCATATGGTTTACAAATTATAATGAAAACAACATTATCACAAGATCATATGGGATGGAAAAAAGTTAGACTGACTAAGAAAAATACTAATATTGCTTATTTACTTTAATCAAGATTTAAATTTCAACAGTGTTGTCTTTCATAAGCTCCATTAGTATAACTTTTTACAAAATTCTTTATTTGAATTTTTACATTACAATTATGTTAGAATAGTATTATCTATCACCACCCCAGATTCCTATGCATTAATGTGATGGCGTCAAATTAAATAATCAATAAATCAAATAAAATGTAAAGACATTTAACTCAACATGTTATTTAATGCCACTTAAAAATTATGATGAAAAATATGACAACTACAACTCCAACTCCAACTTCAACTTTTTGCCCTTTTCACTCGTAATTTGCTTGTATTTTATAAATTATGTTAAACAACTCAACCTCGATATATCATTATACTCAGCAGCTAGATACATCATAAAATGTGACTCGGTCGACAAAAGATAACCTTATTTTCGTCGAAGGAGACACCAAAGTTGACATCCATCCTATTTCTATTGATTTGAAAATTAATTAGAATTAGAATTCATCTTCTCAATGATATTCAGGTAGAAAGAAACATCAGATATTTTATATGATCAATCCAATATTGTTTTACATTAGTGATTGCCTGTGATGATGTCCTTTTTCTACTGGGCTTTTATATTTCTTCTCTTCAGCTCTATCTTAAACAGAAACATTATTCATTTATTTTTGTATTATTCGGTGACATGATGTAAACCAAATTGCCTCATGACATTTGTATACCATTTATTCATATATTTGAGAGAATTGCTTATTTTCTCCTCTGTTATTAATTTAATATGGCTTTTGCATAATATAATAATATTAATTCAGTGTCATGCCTGTGTGTGTGTGTGTGTATATATATATATATATATATATAGAAAAGCAGGAACAATCTAGACTATTAAATATTAATTAGAGCAAATCAAAGGAGGCCTCGTCTTGTGAGCTGCATTTGAAGGGATAGTGTCAAGAAAAGAAAAAATATTGATTCTTATGTATAAATTCTATTTAATTTTTTTTGTCATTATTTGCTTGTAATTTCTAAAGTAATAATACATTGGTTAAATATGGCAAAAAAGGGCAATAAATAAGTGACAAAATATTTACATACTCAAAAAAAAAAAAAAAATTGTTTCGCTTAATACCTCAAAGATGGCACTTTTTCTTTTTTACTTTTTATTATTTATAGGCATGTAAAAATTGGTCTTTTTTTTTTTAGCCTTGCCATGTGCAAGTCCTTGTCATGTTTCTAAAATAGAGGTAGAATCATAAAGGCAAGGCTAATAAAATGTCTGTCTTAATGTAGAATATGAATTTAATTTTTCTTGCGCAATATTATTGAACTAGATTATTGTGCACTGCACACGGTAGGTGAGTTATCGTACTTTTTGTGACCACTACACTTCATCATATCATCATTTAGTGTTTTAGAAACTTGTTCAGAAAAACTATTAGAACCCAACAGATTCATTATTAAATTGAAATAACAAATAACTTTCTTGAGAACTAATAACATAAAACTTCACGATAATTTGAGTGACCGATGGCAATTTTACCGGTGACAATTTTAACCTGTCTTTTCATTTTTCACAATGATTGAGAATCCTATAAAAACATTGGTTGCAAAGTAGAAATGTCATTTTACTATAGAAGTGCAATCCTTATGAGTACCATATCCTTCCACAAGCCAAATCACCCTTCAAGTTTTATAGGTAATCACTCCAGGAATAAGATCAATTATCATAGGAAAAAGATAAGCTTCCCCCTTTTAAACAAGATTATCAGTTCAAATCATATTCAGCAACCATTGATGAACCAAGAAAACACTGTTGGTGTCCTAGGAGGTTTATCTACTCTTTCTACTCTTATTTTCTTGGAGAAGCTGGTGTGTTACAGTTTAAAGAGCATCGAAGAATGCGTTCCTTTCATCGTCTGCAGTGATCCGGCAATACTAAAACGAGAACTCTCAGTTCATCCGGCTAACGAAGGCCTAATCATTGAGAATTTGAGAGGGAAAAGAGAATTTCTCGAGAAGTCCGGGTCCAAATGCATTGTTATGCCATGCCATGTCTCTCATCTGCGGCATGAACAAGTCTTTCAGGGATGCTCTGTGACTTCCCTCAATATTTTTGACTGTGTTGTTAGAGAAATTAAAGACGCAAAACTGAAGCCACTTGAAGCAGGAAGTAATATCAGAATTGGGGTGCTGGGTTCTGGTTTAGTGGCTGGTTTCTATAAGGAGAAGTTACAGATGCAGGTATATTATATTCAGATTTAGTGCCTAATATTTTTCTTGTTTCTTGTTCCTCTTTTTGGGTTGTTATTTTGGGAATTTGTGGGTTTGCTTATGAGAACTGTCTGATTTTTGAAAAGTTATCTCAAGCGAGCCTTAGTTGAGGCAACCATTTGAAATTCTCTTGTTTAAGTCAAACTTTTCTTTAAGTTGATTGCCTTGTCAGCACCCACCTCACAAAGAGGAGGGGGGGGGGTAATAATTGTGAAGATAATAACTACTTCTTTGAAAGATTTATTATTGATGAGTTTGGTGCATTTCTCTGAAGGGATTAGAGGTTGTGCTGCCAGATAAGCCAACAATGGAGCATATAATACAACCTGCAATTCAAGCAGTACTGAACAAAAATGACATTAAAGGAGCAAGAAATCTTTCAAGAATTGCAATTCAAACTCTTTTGATAAGAGGTGTGAATATGGTTATCCTCTGTTTGGACGAGTTACAAGGACTCCTACCTCAAGACGATCCTCTTCTTAAGAGATGTCTCGACCCCATTGATTCCCTAGCAAGATCGACAGTTCAGTGGGCATACTCCGATGAAAAGAAGCATACATTGATCTAAAAAGGAGTTATCTAGGTATTTCTACAACTGTTCAAAGATTTCACCACATTTGTATATCCATCTTCCTTGATAGAGATAATAAGCAAATTTGTACATAACAGAAGTCATATAAATGTAAAATGAATCTGATTCTGAAACCTTTGGAATTTGCTATAGATCATGGCATTTCAGCCTTTACAGGTTAACAGCAGAGATTTCCCAAATGACAATTGTTTCTAAAACTTGAATATGAAAGATACATTTTTCTGCGAAAACAACGTGATGAAAAGGGAAAACCGGCATTTACAAATCAACACATGTAGAACAGAACAGCTTCGAAAGATGCATTTCGGGCAAATTGTAGGTTCCGACGATGCATTTCGGGCAAATTGTAGGTTCCGAGACTACAAATTTGAAAACGAAGTTCCACCTTGTTTCATCTGTGATTCATCACCATTATTAGCATTCTGATTGGCCCAAGAAGAGATGAGATGATAAGCAATTGCAAATGGTCCAGGAATAAACATAGGAGCAAGTTCCCCACTTTCGACATTGAAATCTGCAGCCAAGTTCTGCCCTTTCTCGACCCCTTTGCACATTTGGTCCACTTTCGATGCTGTTGTCTTCTGAGCCTTTTTGTATTCAGCAAATGTAAGAGCTTTCCTTACGTCTTCTCGACTGTGCCATTGAGCATCTAACCAAAGGAAAATCGAATTATGATCCCAACTCCATATCACAAAATATGTAGAAGTTACATTTTAAGTATCGTATATTTCTATTTTCCACACAGGTTTGAAGACGTTGCTTCCTTTTTCTTGAAACATATCGATCACAACTCCATATCACAAAATATGTAGAAGTTACATTTTAAGTATCGTATATTTCTATTTTCCACACAGGTTTGAAGACGTTGCTTCCTTTTTCTTGAAACATATCGATCACAACTCCATATCACAAAATATGTAGAAGTTACATTTTAAGTATCGTATATTTCTATTTTCCACACAGGTTTGAAGACGTTGCTTCCTTTTTCTTGAAACATATCGATCACAACTCCATATCACAAAATATGTAGAAGTTACATTTTAAGTATCGTATATTTCTATTTTCCACACAGGTTTGAAGACGTTGCTTCCTTTTTCTTGAAACATATCGATCACAACTCCATATCACAAAATATGTAGAAGTTACATTTTAAGTATCGTATATTTCTATTTTCCACACAGGTTTGAAGACGTTGCTTCCTTTTTCTTGAAACATATCGATCACAACTCCATATCACAAAATATGTAGAAGTTACATTTTAAGTATCGTATATTTCTATTTTCCACACAGGTTTGAAGACGTTGCTTCCTTTTTCTTGAAACATATCGATCACAACTCCATATCACAAAATATGTAGAAGTTACATTTTAAGTATCGTATATTTCTATTTTCCACACAGGTTTGAAGACGTTGCTTCCTTTTTCTTGAAACATAGAAGAAAATAACTACCTTCCTTTTTTATTTTAAAAGCGTTGCCCCCGACATAGTTTTAAGAAATTGCTTATTTCCAACCCCAATCCTACCTACTACTAGTATGTGATACGTCTTTAGTGTGAAAACATATTTAACCATGGCCAAAAGCCCAACAATAAAAGCTTCCCATTTTTCATGGCTGCTCTGCTTTGAAGCTAACTAATAATAAAATGAAAACATATAAATAGAGGGAAAGAGAGTCCTAAAGAATAGGTGGGGTAAAGGGGGGTGGGTCACAAAAGGCTCGTGAAAACTGAGAACTGATGTAACATATATTTTAATGTGATCATGGACCATTTGTTTCTCTAAGGAAATGATTAAAAATTTAAAGTAATAGGGAACTTTTCAAATTAATAATGTAAAAAGTAAGGACATCTTTGACCAAAACCAAAAATGAAGAACAAAATTGGAACAGAAGATTTCCACCTGCCCACATCCTTTATATGATATAGGTTGGGTAGATATGTAAGCTTTTAAGCTTAGACAAAGATGCTCTTAAGCGTTGTTAAAACAATGAAAAGGCAGACAGCTCATAGTGTGATTGATAATCAACATAACATTCCTCAAGGTCAAATAAGACAATCAAATCTCTGCTTAGGCCTCTGGGACATTTCCACAAGAACTCAACACCATTTCATTCCATACTGCTTTTTCAACGAACAATAGTTCCTTATACCCATGCTCTAGTCATTTCTCCCCATCTCTCTCCAATTCATTATCTCCAAATCATTGTAGCAAACATAAATAGTTGCCCTAACAACAAAAAGAATATGAAATTACCTTCTAATTCCTCCTTATCCACGTCTATCTCCAATGATTTAGCATATGCAAAGAACCCAACCATTAACTGGCATGGCATGCTACTTGGTCCAACTGAGAAGAAACCAAGTAAGAACATATTAGCCAGAGAAAAAATCGAATATACAGAATTACAAAACACCACAACTTGTAGATAACATTATATAAAAGCTTATATTAATAGGAAGGGAACATGTTTACTTATGCAAGTTTTGTCCTCAACAAAGGGATCCAAGTCTATCTCGTGGTTTTCTCTCAGCCAAATATCATTTTCTAGTTTTGAAGTTGACTTTCACTTCATCTAATGTTTTATCCCAAAACAAGTAGCAATTACCGTCTTGCAAAATCAACGATAACGAAAGTAAAACAGAAGGTAAAATGTACCAGGCCATGGCTGAGAACTATGGTAGACAACTTCATCAACTTCGATACCTGTTTCCTCCCATGTTTCTCTCCTCACTGCCTCTTCTAAGCTTTCTCCTGGCTGACGATAAAAACTGTAGTCAAAAGGCACAGAAAACTGCAGAAATAAAAATGGGAAAAGTGCAAGACTACTAAGAATAAGGATGAAACTACATTGTGAATATATCAATAATGGAAAATGACAACAGATTATGACAACAATCCACAAGCAATGGATAACTGAAGTCAACATTATACATTGCATCCCTAGATTGATAACAAGTTCCTCAATTCAGTGCATAAAAGTGGCTTATAATTGGAAGGACCAGCCACGTACCTCTATAAAGCCTGCAAGGCAACTCCACATGCGAGGAACAAATCTCGACTGTCGACTTAACAGGACACGGTCATTTTCTTTATCTATTACCAACATAATCACTACCTGTTTGTTACAAAAACAGAGAGAAAGAAGGGGATTGATCCATGTAACCTATCAAATTTTCTGCTAAAAAGAATGAAATATCACATCACATACTGGATCAACTCGAGGATAAATCCTCTTTTTACATGAGTCATTTGAGCATTGCTTTCGTCTCCCAGCTTCCATAGGGAGCATCTTACTTCCACAGAATCCACAGAAACGAGCTCTATTATGCCATTCTATCAGCGCTCTAGCCTGGCCAAATAAAAAATGAGACTTTATACAAATAAGTGAAAAATGAGGGAATAGGAATCGAACTTTAAATAAGCATCCTTGCCAATTCATTCTTAACTGCCAAAATATACTCTGAAAACAACCAGGTTCAAGTTTCTTAAAGAAGATTTTGGGTAACTATCACTCTCAAAAACTAGCTACCTTGTCACTTTCTAGATAAGAATTTCTTTGCATTTTCAATTTTCCACTAGCCCAATAATGCTCAAGCCCAATGGTAAAACCTCAATAATTTAATAATGTTGGAACCAACAAAAATTATTATTTTAGAGGGGTTACTAATTTATTAATAAATTAATAGGAAATGAATAATTTATTAGTTCATTGAGTATTTTATGTTTTTGTAATTTGTATTATACTTTACTATAATACAAGAAGGAAAAAGTTAGAATGGGGCTAAATTCAAAATTTAATGGTAAGCATATATGTTGGTGAAGATGAAAGAATCAATATTGATTGCGTGAGGCCATTTATGGTCTAAGCTATAGAAATGTGATGAATGTTGAGCACCTACTAAACTATCTTAGTGAAAATAATGCGATGCCAGAATCTCTTATAATGAAGATATTATCCAACAGGCGCTCAGCATACCAATCAATCACGACTAAGATGATAGTTGCATTTCAAGAAGTGTTTCTTCGAAAGAGGCATTTCAAGCAATTGTAATCTTATATAAACACATTGCACGAAATGGGTAGGGAAAAAAAGAAACATGCCAAATGGTATGTGATCGGAAGAGCACACGTCTAAAAAAAAAAAAAAAAAAAAAAAAAAAAAAAAAAAAGAAAAAAAACTAAGGATGAAGGTGAGTTTGGTTTCGGTGTAAAGAAAAAGCAAAACACTTGGAATTTGGATGCATATTTCAGAAAAGAAGTGAATCAGGGAGAAAAAACAGATAAGTTCATTTTTAATTTGTGCTATAATGGATATTTAAGATTTTAAGAAATTATTATTTTATATTTTCATTGGGCCTTAAAGGATTTTCAAGAAAATTATTATCTTATGCATTTAGCGAGGTTATTAATTTGTATACTGGACCGAGTTGAAATCTGAGAATTTTATTATTTAATCGAGGTTATTAATTCATCGAATATTCATTTATCAAGGTTTTACCATATCATCCATATCTCTTGTGCTTAAAAAGAAAGTTTCTAACATCAGTAGCTACACGGTGAATTGGAGAATTAGTACTTTTTTTCAAAAACTGACAAATCTAGACAGAATATGAAAGGCAAAACTTTGTTGGCAAAAGACTATGCATGGTTATGCATTTGAAGCACATACCATGGCAGCACCGGGATACCCACACTATATTTTTGAGTTGTCTTCATATACAAAAAACTGGTAAAGTTGAAGTTGAGGTTATTTCCCCCATAGATGATTAAGCTCTCATACTCAAGTACTCACGCAAAGACCTACTAAAATGATCATGAGTAGGAATATGTAATATTTATGTGTAGAAGTGGTCGAACGTTGAACCATCATTGGATTTGAATTCGTAGAATTGGTTAAATGGAGACTGTGGTGAACTAGAGTAGAATAAATAAATTGTGAAAATAGTCAAATACAATAGTTTTTCCCACTTTCTAGAGATAGGTCCTTCCCGAATTTATGTCCTTAATTTCTGAATGAATGTAGCAAACTCCTCCTAATTTTTGAATGAACGTAACAACTTCCTCCTCCCCTTATTTATATAACTAAAATTCCCCAAGTGAAGAAGGCAGTAATCAGTGGTTTTCTACCATACTTTGCCTTCTGCAAACTTTCTATCGGCTTCTACTCCTATCTTCACGCTTGGTTCTGCTTTTCACTCACTTAGAGCATTTCTAATGTTGCCAACAAAAGCAAATAATGTACGGGCAGAGTAGTGGAAAAACCTATTTTTGTGTTGGGGGTAAAAGAGGGGCCAAACTTACCCAATTAACCTTGACAACTTGGAGACCTAAGGGGATTTTGAAGCAGTCAAAAACTATTGTGAGGAAAAAACAAAAAATTGCAGAATATGGAACAAATTTGTCCATTGAATTGGACGATGCAATGGTCACGTCAACTTAAAATATAAAACAAAAGAAAAAACGGGGAAAAAAAGATAAAAAAGAAAAGAAAAGAAAAATTCTCCCTTGACCTGGGCCTCTCCAACTGTCATTTCGACTTACGTTAAAAAAAAAAAAAAAAAAAAAAAAAAAAAAAAAAAAA
>CAVNYN010209068.1:0-59181 GCA_963692815.1 Nyctanthes arbor-tristis
ATTAAGCCTCGGGTATGAAATAATTCGTCTCTAACACATCTTGAAAGATGCTTGTTTCAACTCAACTGAAAATTCAACACTGGAAGAAAAGAAAGAACTAAAATAATTTAAATATAAAAATAATTTGATTATGTCCAACTAATGAGCTTAAGAAATGATAAGCTTCGAACATTTCTATATTTTAACGACTTATGCTATACTTACATAGTTGTGCTAGCTTAACAGCTTCTTATATTTTTAGAATAATGCTAGTATAATTGTAATTTTCTCATTAGTCATTGAAGAAATGAAGATCCTCATGTATTCATGCATATATCATCTTCCAAGATAGTAATGTCAACTATACTAGAAATCAGATAAATATAACATCACTCATATTTTTACATATTATATGTCACTCACTATCTAATGATGATGGTGGATTGTGTAAAATATTTACCTACAAAATTTGTGCACAAGTAATGTCTTCCTATTTTAATTTTAATTATGCTTTTGTTACATGTTTGGTTGTAAAACGGGTGAACATGTTGATGTGGCCTTCTCCATGTATGCTTTAAGAAAAAGAAAACTGTGAGATCGATGTTGAATAAATTGATTTAAAAAAGAAATGTGTGCATTTGACTTTTTGCTCAAGTAAACATTTTTTTTTTTTTTTTTTTGGGGGCGCCGGGGGGGGGGCGGTTTCAGCATGAAACCCAAATTTTATTCCAAAAACAAATTGTATTTACGTGTGTTTCGGCTCCATAATCTTTATTTCGTGACAAACTCGTCCCAAACCTACGCATTTGCCGATTTGTGTCAAATATTGGTGATTTGTGCTTAAGTGTAATTAAATTTTTTTTTTTTTTAAAACGAAAGAAAAGGGAAAGAGTAATAATCTATTAATTAATATATAAACACACTTAAGCATCTTTTAGTTTTTCCCGCTCATTTGTTCTGCCAGCAATTTGTAGTGAAAGTTTTATTTCTGACAAAATTGATTTCGTCCTCTTTCCTTATTGATTGTATCTCTTTGATTATTTTTCTTTCGTACATCACGTTCTTTCTGTAAATCATGTTCTTTCTTCCCTTATTGGTTTTTTAACTAATGTAACAATTACTATTTTTTTCTTTTCTGGATTAATGTGAAACTAATCAAAGCAAAAGTTTTAGCATTCTCTTATGTTTTATTTGTATTCTGTGATCATTTTCTTTCCTTTTCCCTCCTCTTACCAATCGCTGCATTATAGTCATATTTCTATCTTACAATGTTGAATGAGTGTTGCCTACTTAGAACAGAACATTTAACTATTTTTGAGGCTTTTCATTTGGTAGTCTTTATTGTGTGATGCTATGTTGCAGTTAATTCTTCTCGATCTATGTCTTATTGGAATTTAACTTTTATTTTTGAGTATATGCCATTGGATTTTGTCATTTGATGTTTTCTCTCATGTTTCTTATTCCTCTTCATGTTGGATGGTTTGTATTTTGTATTCTTGGGTGAGCCAATTTTTCACGATAAAATTGGGACATATTGCTGCTGCATACTTTGATTGATGGGCAATGGACATTTCCAATTCATTTACATATTGTAGTGTGTAAAAGTCCCTATTGTCAATTTACGACATCTATGTAACTAATGAATTTACTAGGATGTAAAACATCTTATGAAAGTGTTTTCCAGTTCCTAAACTTTTCCATACTTGTTTTAGTTAAGCAATCTATTTTTTCTTTTATTAAGTTATCTATGAGGAAATTACTTAACAATTTATCCTTCCAACAAAATATATATATCTAACTTAAAAATGGATTAATATTTTCATGACTTCAAATGGATTAGTATTTTCATGAGTTATTTCTCCGTGCAACGCACGATTGGAATTCTGATGGGTTAATATGCTTTCACCCTTTGGTCCCTTGATGTGCACTTGAACTTGGTCTTCCACTTGAAATGTTATTATTATTTTGTTATTTGTATTTTTGTTGCTGGCTCTTGGTTTTTTACCTACGCTGGGATTAAGTGTTACATGATTCATACATCTTCTTGCATCGAAACTTTGCATCTTTGTTCTTTGCAGATTTATCAATAATTGGGAGTTGGGACTTATTAGGAATGATAGAACGAAACGCAAAGTCTTCTGTTTTTAGAATCTATATTTTTATTTGCTTTGTTTTGCTCCCCAGTTTCACATTTCGTTTAAATTTAGTTGAAAATTTTTTAAGAAATTTATAAAGTAAAACTGAACTCAGTTGAGCAATTGATATGCTCTTTCCCATTTTTTGAGTGTAAAAGCCATTTTATGTCTCTTGATAGATTGAAATCTTATAATTGATATTAAATAAAAAATATTTAATATTTCTTTCATTTGAATTTAACAGTGTAAAAAGTGGTTTCGTTTTTTTTTTTGTCGATATATAAAGATTTCTCATGCTTATTTAATATATATCTATCATATTGTTATATATAGGAGTTTAAAATAATTTTTTATTCGCTTATTTTTGTTCTGCAATTTCCGTATTTGCTTCAAAAATAGTTAAAAGATTTTCGCAAAATTTATAGACTAACATAGGACTCACACGAAATTGATCACCTCCTCATCATCGTTGAGTGAATGATGTTGGTGATTTTGATGATTCACCACTAACATGCATAAATATAGTTTGTTAAACAAGGTGGATGTGTCATTGCTCATGTGATGATATACTTGAATTTAATTACCTTATAATATAATTACCAGGATCACATTTGCTATTTTTTAATTAGAGGGTATTTATTTTTGGGCTCTTATGTTTGAATTTAATGTGCATTATTTTATTCTAATTTAAGTGCCAAACAATCTTATTTTGTAATTATTTTTATTTCATCTAGTGATTTTTTATTATTTATATTTTTCAGCTAGGGATTTTTTTTCTTTTATTTCAATATTTCACTACTTTCTTTATCTAGATTGTTTCAAACAAGTCTTATTAAGTTAGTCAATGTATTAGAACATCATTCACTTCGAAAGTACAACTGACTATATATCGTATTGTTTTTGGTTGTTAAATATTTGTAACTTTAAGTTCCATTGTATTTTTGCTCATTTGTTTTAGAATAAGTCCTCTCGAACAACGCATAGGTGCGGAACTAGTATTAACTAACGGTGAGGAAGTTCTCTCCTACATAAATGGAAAAAACCTATTGTCAATCCATCCATTGTTTACCATTGTCCTCTTTCACTGTTTGTTTCTATGTGTAATTCTAGGGAGACATATAAAAATGACATTAATAGGTGACATTCTTATGTAACACACATTCATTGGGTAATGATGACATCATTGTTTTTTCATTATCCAATGCAAGTGTGCTACATATACAATGTCACTTATTCATGTCTTATTTTCATGTCTCTTTAGAATTTTACTGTTTCTTTTACAAGAAAAAGTTGCAAATAAAGTGTGTGTATGCGTTTGAAAGGAAAAAAAAAAAACTGAACATATAGCCATAAGTCCGTTCATTCCTTTACAACATTATTTATCATTTTCATCATATTTTTCAAACATTCTACCGAGAAAAATTGATATTTCTAATTAAATTAAATAAGATAAAAGGAGAAAAATTGGATAAGGGTAAATAAATCACCAAAAATGTTAAAAAAAAATTCTCTCAAAAGTTTGCAAGTCACAGGTTTTTCAAATTTATGTCGTTTGTATTCATATAGAGTAGTTCTATTTATCTAGTAAGTCTAGTTGGTATTTTATTCATTAAAAGATGAGTGGATATTCATAAATATGTTGAGACATCCACCCATTTATAATCAAATGAAAAAATACTAACTAAATTGGAGACATATACGTACAATGGGAGGTCTTGCAAAACTTCCGAAAGGTTTCTAAAAGCTAATCAAAAAAAGGAAAATGTTATTTGTAGAGAAGACATTACAAAATTAGGTTATTTTACCATCTTTTCTTGTGTATTGTATGATTAGGGGGAAAATCTACAAGTAAGGTGATGAATTTTACCCGATTTTATTTTATAAAAAAATTCGTAGAAGTCTTCCCTACTTCTGGAGAAATTATTCCTACATAAAATCAAATGGCGTCCCTCGGTGGTGACTGGTGAATAATAATTAATTAGATTTTTCACCTGTGCGATGCATGGACAGAGGTATAGTGAAAAGTCATACATCAAAAGTAGTTTAATAAAAATTTAGATACTTGATGTCATAAAAGAATATAAAAACTATGACAAATTTATAAATGTAGTTTGTACTGTAAAAGGAAGTCTTAGAACAAATGGTATCAGAGTTTTTCTTACAATAAAGAATTTGTCGCATGCATCTGATCCAAATAGAATTTTTTCCTAAATGATGCGATCTCCAGAACTTGAGATTATAAGTCTTGTGCCACTAAACAATATAGTCGAATGATAAAAATTCCATAACTCCCAGGAATACTGATATTTAACTTCAATTTATGGTTGAAAATTCTAGAGTATCGTATCTCATTCAAGAATTCGAATTTGTAAAGATTTTTAGTGGAAGTTGATGTTAGAATATGATAAAATGATAGTATGGTCATCTCTACGATGCATGGCAATAAGTAAAAATTTAGTTAAAGTTATATGTCAAGATAGAGAGTTAATTACCCAAAATGCCACTATACTTTTAAAAATTTATCTCACATGTCATTGTACTAAAACTCACCACATATGTCACTGAACTTGTGAAAGTGTTATCCCGTTTGCCACTCCGTAAACAATTCGTTAAAAATATAATAGACTTGATTATATGGCTAACGGAATTTACTACGTGGTGTTTTGGCCTTTATTTTTTAACCGGAAGTCGACGGAGTGGCAAATTAGATAACATTTTCACAAGTTCAGTGGCATATGAGATGAGTTTTAAAGTACAATGGCATGCAAGATAATTTTTCATAAGTGTAGTGGCATTTCGGGTAATTAATTTTGTTGCATTATTATTTTATATGAGAAATGCATCTCCAATATTAGACAACCGCTTTATGATACATAGCAGATCGTATATTGAACCCTAAAATTATTCTTCCGATCTCTCTTCAGTAAAATATGTCATTTAGAGTAATCATTTTCTTATTATTTGAGACTATAATTTGATGATGATAAGGTAATAATATAGTATTAAAAAGTGACATTCTTATAATTACGTATATAACTTTAGTCATATAATTGTTGATAATTAAAGTATAGAGACGTAATTCTTATTAAATTAAAGTTCTTAATCTAATTATTAACAGTTAAATATCATTTATCTATTTGTAAATAAAGTAAAAATTCAGTGACATTTGATGCGGATTAATGTTGTCATAATTTTTGCTTCTTTTTTTCTTTAGTGACAACGGAAACAAAAAAAGTATTTCTGATTCTTGAGTGAGAAAGGAAACAAAAAAATATCTCAGATAATTGATAAAATAAAAGAGATTCATATAATTCACCTTGACAATAAATTTTGATAGTACAATTCAGGTTGTGGAGAGAGCCAACAAGAATATTAAAAGATAATTTAGTCAATTGGATTGACCTCATATAGAAAAACGTAAAAAAATATTCACATGACACAACTCATTTTATTCATTAATGTATTTATGCATGATTTTATTACAGTATTGTAAAAGAAAATAATATCAGATTTTATATTGTACTCGTACATACTTTATATGAAAAGTTGAAAATGAAAATAAAGTATAATTATCACTAAATACAACAAACGAAGTCTCTGAAAAGACGGGATGTCAAGATAGCAAAAAAAATTCATACAACACCAATGTCAGTACTAATGGTAGAATCGAAAAAAGTCTCACTCGTGCTTTGCACAGATACTTGCCATCGGATTTGTATAATAAAATCAGTAAATATAAAATTTTAATTTAGTATTTGACGAGTTAAATTAATATTTTATTAATAACATATTAATAGTCACTCTTTCCGTGCTTGATTAATGTTTTACTATATTTTATTTTTAAATCACCTAACTTATTTAATATTATTAGTTAAAAGTCTAATAAAATGTATCAGGCATGTACCTACCGTATTCAATCGATACTCATTTAGATAAAAATTCTCATAGTCATATAAAAAGTACTTTAGACATATCCCTTTTAACTGGATAATACCTCGTTTCCCTACATACCCTTTTAACTGTATGAGACTTTGTTTTATATTGTGCAAATACTCATTATATCACATTGTTATTTTATTCTAGCAAATTACGGATGAAATCCTTAAAAAAATAACATGATTTTATAATGACAATTGTTAGAGTTATAGTGTACATTCGTATCAAAATTGACGTGTAAGTTTGTTTTTTAAACCCCGTGTTATAAATAAAGTACAATATACCAGTTGTATTGTCTAGAATTACAAACTGATATGCGAATCATAAATCATCATTGGATATTTGTAGTAAAATGTCTAAGTATTGAGTATAAATTTGATTGCATAATTGAGTCCATAATTTTAGGTTCTATCCAAGCACGTCCTTTAAGTTCACAGGTCCAACCTATATGAGATGGTAATAATTAGCGATTAAATGATCAAATCACATTCAACTATAGCAACAATGAGTCTAGCATCTCACATGTGCGTTGTAGGGTAAGACTAATTCTAAAAAAATCAATAATAATGTTACAATAAAATATTGAACAAATTAGTGTCATTCGATTTTCATAACAAAAGTAGTAAATATACAATTTTATTTTAGTATTTGACACGTTAAATTAATATCTTATTAATAATATATTAATAAGTACCGGTTTATATACTCGGTTAATAATTTACTATATTTTACGTTTATATCATCTAACTTATTTAATATTATTAGATAACAGTCTAGTAATACGTATGAGTATGTACATACCTGTATTCACTCGATACCCGTTCACGTAAAAATTTTCATACACATATAAAAGTACCTCTCCCAACATACCCCCTTAACCAAATAATACTTTGTTTCCTCATATACATTTTTAATTGGGTGATATTTCATTTTATTTTATATAAATACCTATATGTGCTCTTCCGATCTTGTTATTTTAGTCTAACAAATAAGAAATAAAATCATTAAAAAGTAGCGCATATATATAAGCAAATTAGTTTGTCGTCCCGTTAAAAAGTCTATTAATAAGGCCTTTTTCGATATTTTATTTCCTGTTGTGGTAACTCATGCAATATTCTTCAACTTTTCAATTTTTTTATATTTTTATTCTCTCTTACCCTATCTATCTAATTTTTTGAAATAAGATTCACTATTTAATTTAATAACTAACACATATTTATCGTCATTTAATTATTTAAATTATGGATAAATTTGATTATACAATTATAGATAAATGTCTATATCATTAAAATATTTGTAGTTTATAATTTTTTATTAAAAATTTTGTAATTTATAATTGACAAAACAATGAAAATTAATTAATAGAATAAAAAACTTAAATGATAACACGTCTTCGTCAAATAATAATAAAGCAAAAGAAATAAATATGAATGAGGAACTTAGTTTATAAACCATGTTCATCGGACAATAAGTTTCTTTTTAGAACTTTTATTTTTGTCTCAATTAAACTAAATATTTAATTAATTAAACATATGTATATATAGTTAGCTTAGATTAATTGAAAATTATAATTGTAATTTTTATAATATTTCCCTCTATAAATCTTAATAATTACGACTATTTTTATTTAAAGGGATGAAAGTTTTACACACTACAATTTATTCATTTCGTAACTATATGCCAAAAACAAAGTATGATTTTTGTAAGACTTTTTAAATCTCGAGAAGATAAAATTGAAGATGGCAATACAAAATAATATTCTTCTTCTCAATTAGGCTAATCAATATTAGAAAAAGTTAATTAATATTCTAATAAAAGAGAAAGAAAAATATTCACATTTATGTTTATTCAAGAATCCAACCAGATCGAAGAATGCAATTTGTCAATTCTACTTTTCGTGTGAAATTGTAATATTAATTAATTGATTCTTTATTTCTTCCATAAATCCAATTTCGTTGGTTTATGAATTTAGAAACGCTGCGGACAAAATGACTTAAAACATTGAAGAAAAACTAACTTATTAATTAGGGTAATAGCTTGTGGCAATTTATTTTTTACAAAATAAAGGAAATTTTTATTTTTTATTTTTATAACTTTTTATTATAAAAATTAAAATAGATTGATTAGGATTTTTCTGGTGTATGTAGGGGAAAGAAGATAGGAGGGGAGAAACATTTATAATTATTAAGAATGAGATAATTAATTATGTCATTTTAATTTTAACCGTTTTAGTATATTTAAAAAATTAATGAGATTTATAAAAAAAGTAGTGTCAATATAATTATCCTTTAAGTATATATGTGGTTAGTAATAATATTTTCTTTAAGTGAAAACACGCGAGAATAGTAATATATAAATGACAATTATTAACACATAAAAGAATTGATAGAATGGTTTAAAAGTATGTTACTCTTAACATGTAGGTCACGTGTTTAATCCTTTACTATTACATTTCTAACAATTTTTTATTAAAAGCGACATTCGGTGTTGTATGACATTATAAGAAATGGTGCCAAATAGAGCTTTAGGAGGGAAAAATTTTCTAATTATGCCAGATAAAATTGTAATTGAGTTAGACAAACTGACATTTAATATATATATATATATATATTTATTAAATTAAATGATTAAAAAGAAAAACATAGAAATAAGAAAAAATATAATAAATGAACCACTAATTTTTTTATTAATACTTATTTTTTATTTCCTTTAAAAGCAATAAAACTTGATAGTATAATCTATATTAGTTTCACACCGGTACATTTATGGACTACTATGTTTAATACTCGTGCGTTTAATGGATATATTAAACTGAGAAAGTAAAGTATAATATATTAAGAGAACATAAAATCATGAAATTATACAATCGGACATAATAAATTTGATAAAAATGTAATATGTAGATAGAGTTCTGAAATAAAAATATTAAATTAATATATAGATAGAGTTCCAAAATAAAAATATTAAATGTAATATGTAGATAGAGTTTTGAAATAAAAATATTAAATTCATATGTAGATAGAGTCTCAAAATAAAAATATTAAATTAATTGATTAAAAGGAAAAACATAACAATAAGAAAAAGTATAATAAATGAACCAATAATTTTTTTATTACTTCTTATTTTTTATTTCCTTTAAAGGCAATAAAACCCGATAGTATAATCTATATTAGTTTCACACCCGTACATTTACGGACTATTATATTTAACACTCGTGCGTTTCATGAATATATTATGGTAAGAAAGTAAAATATAAAATATTAAGAGAATATAAAATCATGAAATTATACAATAGTAAATGATTAAAATGTAATATGTAAGTAGAATTCTGAAATAAAAATATTAAATTAATATATAAATAGAGATCGGAAGAGCACACGTATTAAATATAATATATAAGTAGAATTTCAAAATAAAAATATTAAATTAATTGATTAAAAAGAAAAATATAACAATAAAGAAAAGTATAATAATATAATAATAATAGAATAATGACATTATCAATTGATTTTTTAAAAGAGCCAAACACTGGGTGGGAAAATTATTTTTAATTAAACCCACAATCAAATTGAACCAAACAAACTGTTGAGATTAATATATATAATAATATATACAGATGAATTGACCTTAGCCAAATGAAAGCCACACACATATGTACACAAAAAAGATCTCAACGATTCGTACTTCCGTTGAATTTCAAAATGCCGTTATTGATTTCTCCAACTGTTTCTGGGAATTTTGTTCCTGTCTCTCTTCTGGCAAAACCAATGGTATATAAACTTCTCTGTTGGCACCTTTTCTGCAATACATTTGAGTTTCGATTCACTTCTTGCCATGAAAAGTTCTCAAATTATCCCTAATTCAGGGCCCCATCGATCTTTCAAGTATCAAACAATTAAAGGGTATGTTAGCCTGTGAGGGGCAGTTAGTTTTGATTTTAACTAGGTTTTGAGCTTTAGACAGGGATTGTAGTTGTTTGTATGAGCTATCTGGATCATAAAGGTAAATCTTGGAGTTACCAAGACCCTCTTTTTATGTTTACACAACATGGGATATTTAGTTTTTTCTCTTTAACAGAGACATGTTCTAGTGATCTGTAGTTCCTCTTCTTCATTTTCTTTCTTACTTTAAATGAATGCAAAGTTGTGATAATCAGTTTGTGTTAATTTCCTGTGTTTGGATGCAATGCAATGGAGGGCTTTGGCTTGGGAGGTTTTCAGATAAAGAAACATGGAGATGTTCGGGGTCAAAGAATCAGGATGTCAAAGATTCTGAAGAAACCCAATTTTGTCACTAATGCTGCTTCTGGGGAAAGTGGCTCATCGTCAATCGAGTTCGATGTACCATTTCCTAGTGATTATTTTGAACTTCTTCAGCAAGTAAGTGGAATGTAGTAGTCAGCTAGTGTCTAATCCTCACCCATTTGGTTTCTTGCCAACACCCATTTTGAAAACTCACTCCATATTATTGTTTTAAATTGATAACACAGAACTTCCAACATGTCACAGCCTTTTTAGCATTGATGATGATAATGTAGGAACTTGTATAAAAAACATATACTGGTAATAAAGCTTAAACATTTGCTTTCCAGGCTAAACAAGCAACTGAATTGGCTCTGAAGGATGACAAGCAGCTAATGGTGAGTAAGATTTTTTCTTTCTGGTTCTTTGTCTTTTAGTAATGACAAAAGAAATAAATGAACAATATCATACTCAGAAATCCAGAGTTTGTGAGCAACAAGTTTCTTCCCACAGGAAATTGAGTTCCCAACCGCTGGATTAGAATCTGTTCCAGGTCCGTATTTGCATAGGAAGATTTTTGTTTTCGCCTTATCCTATGGTAGCTCAAAATTGTCTTACACTGTTTTTATATGTCTCAGGTGATGGTGAAGGTGGTACAGAAATGACTGGAAGCATGCAACTGATTCGTGAATTCTGTGACCTAGTAATAAGTCCAGAGAAAGCGAGGCGAACTAGGATTGTATGCCTTGAACTTTTATTTTTTTATGGTATCTGACTAGCATTTTAGGTACCCTTTTGGACATTTCAAAATTATCTTGTCTGACTGCAAGGCTTCCACAGCCGGTTTTTCCTTCTTATGTTATCATTGTTATGATAATTGGTTTCCCATTAAATTTTCGACTCTGTCATATCAGTTCATGTTTATGAAATGCTTTCAGAAACCTTGCAGTTTTTCCCAGAAGCCAATGAAGTCACATTTGCTAGAAATTCAGTTTTTGGAGGAGCTTCTTTGAAATTGGACTATCTAACTAAACCTTCACTGTTTGAAGATTTTGGCTTTGTATCAAAAGTTAAAATAACTGACCGTGTGAAGCCAGAAGATGAACTCTTCCTAGTTGCCTACCCATACTTTAATGTCAATGGTACCTGCTTTACTTAGTTTCTTGTTTGATTCTAACTTTTCTTTTTATATCTTCCCAAAGTTGTTTATGTTGATCCGACGTTTGCTTTCTATCCAGAGATGCTTGTGGTGGAAGAGCTTTACAAAGAATCTGTAGAGAACACTTCAAGGAAACTGATTATATTCAATGGAGAGCTTGACAGAATAAGATCTGGATGTATCCTTCCTCATTTTGAGTTAGTTTGGCATTCTCACCTTATTGTTTACTCATTTTCAAATTCAACTCAATAAATTATTAGTAAATTTCTGTAGCCTTGGCCAAACATATTCACATTCATTTTAGGTGTATATTCTGTTTCGTCTACTGATTTTGCTAATTAAATTTTGAGGCCTTAAGGCAGTAAGGAAGCCAAGTATCCATGTCTTTCTTGACTAGAGGAGATTATCCACCATTTTTCTATCCAAAACTGGCTGCACTTACCCGGACATTTTTGCCCAAGATGGAGACTATATATTACATTCACAACTTCAAAGGACGAAATGGAGGGGTCCTCTTCAGGTTTGTTACTTGCCCGACCCCCCGCCTTTAAAAGTTGATTGTCTAGAAACTTGATGACATATTTTAGGAAGTTAAAATTTCGATCATCATACTGCCATTTTTATCAAGAGTGTACTGAGCAATGTACTAAATCTTGATTTTCTCGCAGAGCAGGTGTTATCCAGGTCCTTGGAAAGTCCTGAGGAAAGGGAGAAACAGATATGTATGTTTGCATCAACAAAAAGAGATGCCATCCCTCAAGGAAGTTGCCTTGGAAATTCTTCCTTCCACATAATTTGTGAATTTAACACTTCCATATGAGATGAATCTTGAGACTTGGAATGTTGTACATGTCAAAATTTTGTTCAAATTCAATTGTTGTGCGTGTGAAACAATCACAAGAGCTAACTAACTACATAAAAGACTCAAACTAGAACCTAAATAAATTGCAATATTTGCAAGATTTTAACACGGTGAATTGGAAAGAGAACTCTTAAAGAGGAATCCATGTCCTCAAAATTTGTCATGTCAATTTTGTGAAGACAAGTTACATGAATTACTACACTTTTCGAGTAATTAAAAGGAAGGAAGATCTTCCTCCGTATTTTACTGTATCGTATCATGAATGAAATATATAGAGAAAATTAGATCTGTACATTTGAAGGGTAAAAAGAATTGATGAATGGAACAAATATATTCGAACGTTTGCATATCACATTATGATTTGCTACTTGCTAGGCTCTGCTGAATCTGGTTCCAGGTCGGGGACAACAGCAGATGATAGTTCTAAATGTGAAACCCGAACTGCACCAATAAGCCTCTCTGGCAACTCATCTGTCGTGGCACCCTGAGAAATGCAAAAATATTGAAGCATATCAGTGTATTAAAACTCCATTTAGAATATCATGAATTAAGAAACAGTTACCTGTACAAGAAAGGCCATATCAACCACAAGAGTCGTAATCACACCAACTACCAGCCCCAGGACTCCATTGGCCACGGTGGAAGAACCAATATCGATGTCAATCTACCGAATGTAAGAAGCATTGAAGGAAATTTGGCTCATCAAAATGCAGCCTTGAAAGATTTAGATATATTGAGAAGAGGTTCAAAGAACCACAAGGTTCCTTCAAAAAGAGAAAAAAGAATAATTACCTCCAAATATTTGGGAGCTCGGATATAGTTGCAATCAACTGCCTTTCCCAGTAAACAGGGAGTGCTTCCAACACTCTGACGTACAATCCACGAGCCCTAAATGATTTGCATGTGCGGTTTATAGTCAAATGCCCAACATCTTATAGTTAGAAGGAAAATGAAGAACCTGAGTGTATTTGAACAAAGGAAATGCACAGAAACTTACTTTCGGCACAGATGGAATAAGCTTTAGTCTACTATTGCGAAACTCGTCATCACCATCAACAAAACGTTGCAAAAGAGATCCAGGAGTTAGTTCCCGACTAACAAAATAGAAAACCATGCTGTAGTGTGTCGATCCAGGTACCTTCAGGAAGAAAAAAGTCAAATCTCTCTATTCAAACTCAAATAGATAAATTACCATAAACTGAAATCAAAGGATTTTGACTTACTTGCAAATTAAAAACAATAGAGAAAAGTCCTTTATCTGCTGCAACCTACAATAAGAAAATGGATAAAAGGTCATTTGTTATAATACCTTCATGGTGAGCCAATTGAAAACAAATCAAAATGTAAATGTGTGGTTTGACAATATATATAGTGTAGATGCAGACGGCAAGCAAAGAAGATTGATTTAAAAATCGCCACCACTACAGAAACTTACTTGTGCTGCACAACCACGACGCCGGGCAACATGGTCCATTCTTTTCATATCTTTGAGCCAATCTACTGCAACAAGATCCATGAGATCCTTACCTGCAGGAACCTTCAAACAAAATGTTCAAAAGTGATGTTAGAGATCAAGCAACATTTGAGCACCCCACCATCCAACCTTTTCCTAAAAACCAATTTTTTTGCAGTTAGCATTTAGCAACCAAAAGATACAATACCTTTGATTTATCATAGCAGAAGTTCTTGCTACGAACTCTGAAATTGTTTCCATCAGATAATGTCCAGCAGTTACGGGCTTTATCATTGTCATCACGGTGAAGGTTACCCGAGAAAATGGACAAATCAATTTGGTCTTTCTGCTCGTCTTCATAAACTTCTAGTTTATACACATAATTGTAAGCAAGATGTTTCACTTCATAGAAAATACAAAGGTTTTATGTTTACATCACCGGAACGTAAAATATAATATCATTATTTACCAGCTTTCTTGGCTTCAACCTCTACAGCGGATGGCGATGCCTGCAAAATGTCCAAAACAAATGACGACCGAAACCAAATAATAGTAAAAAAGAGAAACTTATGAAAAGCACGTGTACAACAAAGACCTCTTGATCAGCATACTGAAAATCTTCATCTTCATCAGAGTATTCATCCATCAATACAGCATTTTTATTTGCAGCTTGCATTTGATCTAGAGATGGACTGCGACGAAGAGAAGATGAGTGGAGTTTGTGACTCCTCTTTGAAGAACTGGAAACCGATGTCATATTAACCATAACAGGAATTCTTGGAGCAGTAGTTCTTTCATCAGTTTGGGAGAAGTATTCACGTAATCCTGTAAAGGAAATGAAAAGGGAAGAATGAGGGGAAAAAAATAAAAATAAAATCCTTGAAACATTAGTTAACATAGATCTGGGTGTTACAACATGCTTTGACGGCAATGAATGCAATGGGCAAGATAATTTAGAGAATCGGAAGAAAATTGTTATTTATTTCCAAAATAAGGTTATGCCTAGCTTGAAATACGATAACAATTTTCACTTCGTCATTTCCCTATTCCTCTCTTCCGGGCCAGCAGTCATTTAATCTACATTCTACAACAATTGCCCTCAGGTTATGCATGAACTACATTAGTTCAAATAACAATCTATAATTACCAAGCTAATTTACACATTCTGATTGCCTCAACAAAAATCTAGCGGCACTAAGAAAATGTTTTACATTAACCAATTCAAAACCAACAGACCAGATAGTCCCATTAGTAACCGAAATCTACAAAATATGCAAATCGCAAATGACTTGAGTTCGCCAAGCCCTTTAGTTACCTAAGAGGACCCCCCCCCTCTTCTTTTTCCTTCAGCCCTTCTTTATCTGTTTCCTTGGCCTATTGGACTGAAGTGGTACAGAAGGATTCATGTGTTTATTACCCAGAAGAATTTTTTGGGGTTTGAATGTGAGAATCCAAGAGCTCTAGGTCTATCCTTTTCACTACTAAACCCAAGAATTATATGCAATATTGGGTTATCAAGATGCAATTGAAAAAGGAGAAAATATGGGCAAGGAAATACCAGAGTATATAAAACAAGAACATCACTAAAAGCTTAAATCCAATGACTTCAACAATTCCAAAAACACAGTCAAATGTAAAATCTCACCAGCAACACTATTTAACATTTGAAGTAGACAATGATGCTGAAATGATGAAATATAACCCACTCCCCACCCTTTCAGATCAATCTGCATAAGATGCTGAACCCGTGCTCTCGGCTTCCCGTTATGCGGTTTCATAGGTGAAATATTATACCCTCCGCCTGGAAAAATTGACAAGAGGTGCTGTCATGTCTATGGAACAAATTTTCACTACAATTTGTTTTATCTATAAACCAAAGCATGAAATAATATCTTCAAGAAATATCTTCAACTAGCATAAAGTGAAGTTGAATATACTCTCAATATCAGCTCGGACAAATCCTGGTAGTGGACCACAATTCTTATGCTCCCTTGAACGGAATAACACGACTGCATAATGGGAATAATGAAACAAGGATAATTGTTTATTAAAAAGAGTTGAACTGAAAATAATTAAACAGTGGAAGAGCCTCAAAATATTTACCATAACTGCCATCATCATTTCGACGCCAGTAGCGCACATAGCAGAGATCACGTGGCCATACAACCCTGAAATAGCATGCAACAAAACTTATGATAATTAGGTGATAAAAATCTGGATTGCATCATGTGGTCGTAATCAACTCTTGATAATTGACAGGCATGGTAAAACCCTCAATAGTCTAAAATGGAGTCCAAGCAGTTGAAAATTCTTAACCTTTATCTTTCCACAATGAAAAATATATTTAAAAAATAAATAAATAAAACATGATTATTAAGTTCAACTTCTATTAATTAGTAGAAATAGAACAAACTACGAGAGAACAAAACATTTTTGGGCAAAACAAAGTCAAGTTTTGAGAGCACAAAAGAATAAATAAGGCAGAGACGCTGGAAAATGTATTACATCTTGCATCTGATTCCGTAATGCAACAAAAGCATGTAAAGTCAACACTCAACATATGGATATACCATTCCGAAGATTGATTATATATCAATGTGAAGAGTAACAATTCGTGAATAAATAATGTGATCGAAGATCTTGTATTCAAGTTAAAATTATCATCCAAAAAGAAACATCATAAATTCAGTATACCATGTCAAGCACATCATGTCAGGAAATGAAAGCAAATAACTGGAAAAATGCCAAAATAAGAGGAATTTATTACAAGAAAAAGAATATTACATGGGGAACCAGTCTAACTGAAGCCTGTGATATAGTATTGCTGTATGTCCGTCAACTTCCTCAACTAAGCTACCATACTGGAAGCTGCAATCCCACCTGCATAATAATATTGTTTTAGGAGTGTGGAATATATATAAAGACAATAGTAACATAAATGTAGCTCCAAGTAGACCAAAATTAAGAGAACAGGCTAAAAAACAACACTCAGAGAAAAATGAACCAAATAATGAGTTAAGCCAAGATTGCATAGTAGACTGATAACAGTAATAGTGTTAATCAGATCTCCCTACAGTTTCTTTGGAGAACGTTCTTTTCCATCATGCTTTATCATTGGATATATCTCCATAACTCAAACACTTACAGAAAAATACACATTCGTAATACATAATCCCTGAAACTACCAAGCTACGACTAAAATACTCAAATGTGGCCTTAAGTTTGTACTGTGGCCTTCTGTTAATACCATAAATAATCCGTCTATACTTGGTGTCCCAGCATTTAGTGCATAAGTAACATAATTGCATTACACATGTAATGAGATAGAGGCCACATATGGCTTTGAACAGGCACTGATATTTTCAACTTCAAATAAAATTTATCATCAACAGGTGAGGTTTGAATCCTGAACTATCAAGGTTACTTCAAGCAGGAAATCATTTCTAGTGTATCCTATCCAGGTAAATGGTAGTAGTGTGAAATGAGCTTCCTGGACAAATTGTGTAAAACCAAATGACATGCTCTCTTTAGCTATGCATATGGTTTACTTTCAAATTTCAGTGCATAAACATTTTAAAATTTTGCATTTCAGTTAAGGAATTAGAAAGTATTGAATGCATCTATGAAAGGCAATATCAAGGCACTTGCAACCTAGTAACTGTCCACAAAGAAATGACCAAATTAAACAGAGCTCCAAAATGGTATACTCCATTTGCATCTAAAAAGAAGCACCAAGACAGGGAGTTCTGAACAAAATCTTGAGTCAACAATAAAAGCACCTACTCAAACCGTGTGGCATCCATGCTCATTACTAGCTCAAATATTTCCTCACAGGTAGCCTCCACGACTCCAACAGCTTTCATTGCTCTACTACAGCTCTTTGGCTATATGAATAGAACTATATAAGGAATATACACTAAAACATCCTGCATGTCAGTTAATCAAAACCATACATGCATCTCTCGAAGATACAGAAATGTCCTTACAAGAAAATCTACTTCAAGGAGCTCCTCAAAAATCCGTAGCCCTAAGAATCACATAGAAGAAATGTTTATCCAAGAGAATCTCCATATAATACCGTGAAGTACTGCTATCAGTTTCATCTAGTAATGGAAACTAGGACCATTGACTGACCATTTTGGCACTGAAGAAGGCGCCAACACTTTCTAGAAAATGCCTGGTTGTTAGAATTCTGATTGACCAAACCTGAATCCAATTCCTTAGTCCAATCAAAAACAGATTCAGGGGGGCCTGCCACATGAAAATGGTTAACTTTTCAGTTAAACATAGCAAACATGTTGAGCCAAGACATCAAGGAAATCAGCAAAAACCATTTCCAATTGTTGTTCTCCGCAACAAGTCATTATTATAATCATCTTCATCTTCAGCAGCACTAAACCTGCGCCCATCAGACAACATAAAGGAAGCTAAATTCAGCTGATAGAATGATATAAAAGATCACACATATGGAAGTGTTTTGCTGATCTTATGTAGGAAAAGAATTGCGTACTGCAGCTTGGTAACTAGTTCCTGTATAATGTATTTCATCCATGTACGGTGACATGATACATGAATAAAATTTGTTGTACGAGAAGCAATTTTCATAAATGACCAAACTACCTTTATGTATCATTAAGAGGTGGTACACCACTGTTTCAATAGGCTATGCAATACTGAATTTTACAAAGACAACTTTTACTTAACCTTATGTGATGTAAGGAGTGACAGTAGTATTGACATAATCTTTATCATATACAAGGGCAAAGCACCTTGTTGGTGACAAAAAGATTTTTTTATCAATTTGAGGTCCAAATTTTCTGTCACTCCATTCTGTTCATTACAAAATCTAGCATCCAAAGAAACTATATCCTTAGTTTACTGTTACTGTTGGGAAAAGCAATAAAAAATTCGATATGGACCTTAGGCCATGTCCAGGCTACAACTACATAATGCTAGCTCTCACCAGTTCCTATCTTGCTCTCCAGTACAAGTGAAACCCATTTGAGGCCACATTCAACTGATCTTCTAAGTCTAGTGGCCGACATGAAACCAGCCATAGATCTCAACTCCCTCTCAATGAATTTTAGCCCCATTAAGAAGTCCATTCCCAGTACATAATCTCAATTCTAAGAGAATTTTTTCAGATAAAACAATGTCATCAAATCAAAGTCCATTTTGGACACATTTTCACAACAATTCTACAATGCCACGCCTATTTTCTTTTTCTTCACCAACCTCGTGTCATTTCTTTGTGTCAGCTTCAGCATAAATTTAAACATAATGACAATGATTATCCAGTAAAGCACAAAGTAAAATTAAAAATTACTTACTGACTTTCATGATCTGATGATGAACCATTCCTTCCATTATCCATTCCAGATTTATATTCGAAAGAATGGAATTTGTTACCGTTAGCAGCTTGTGACTCTTGGTGCTGCATGTAATGATCAGTCAATTGGAAAATCCAATAACTAAACTTATATAGTACAACGAAAGGAATCGTTATATTAGAAAATGACAAGATTATGACTGCTCAAGTGCAAAATACAAAAAAAAAAAAAAAAAGTGTACTTAGAACTTGAGCAGGCAAGAATATAGAACGACTTTAGAAGACAATTAACAGTAAAAGGCACTGAGGATAGAATAAAATGCTGAGAGCTTCTTATTATAGTAAAACCTGATCAATGACAGATTCAATTTTTTCTTTCCAAATGAGTGCCTCCTGAATGTTGAAAGCCGCCATCTGGAAGAAGATATATTATAAACACATATCGTATTAACATTTCTAACAGAAAGCCTCACAGCAATCAGCAAAAAAGCCAAAAATCATAATCGGCACAGCAATGTGACAAACAGGCGTGGAGCTGAAAGCAAGCGGATGCTAATCATTCACAGCTATAACACGATTCAGATGCTACAGCCAACAGCTTATCTCTGTCTATCCAATTGCCATTAATTGTCATGAATTTCTTTGAGATTACAAAACATGATATATCCTAGTCTTTGATATTGAGTTACATCTTCAGAACCAAGACAGGCTTTCATTGTCTAAGTTTGTTGTGATACATCAAGCACAGACTTAGCCACTAATGTTGAGCGCTGGAGTCCTGGCACTTCATAAGGTTTTTATGTTACAGGTGGATCTCTCCATTTTCTACAGAGAACTTCATAAGCAGTAGACCAAATTTGAAATGAAAAATTTTGAATGCCAAGATGTTGAATATAAATAAAGAGAGAAAACAGGACCTATGCATTAAAGAAAATCATCCATTAACAATGATTTCGGCAAAGCAGCACCTACAGCTTTAAGGATGAAAGCAAATAGCAATTGCATTCTGAAGTGAAGGATCCTCTTAGTTTCTTCCATAAATATATGTAGTAAGCAGTAAGGACTACCTAAACAATATGAGAAAATGAAGTTTTCAAAGTGCACACAAGACAGTCAAGTTACCAAAAAGAATGGTCAAGTTAAATAACACACCGTAATTCGATGGTACTTCTCTTTCTTGTTGTAAACAGACAGAACATAAACCATCTGCCAGGAGAAAAGAAAAACACTTCAGGTAAATCAAGAATGTGCTAGAACAAAACCGGTCACACTGTTTCAATCATAGAAATATTTCCAGAACACATCAGAACTCCCACCACCAGCTACTATCAACATGAGATATTAGATATTATACAATCCAATAGCATCAGTGAAGTTTACACATGGCAAAGAATGGAATAAGTTCTCAAACTCCCAACAGAAGGAGGAAGAATAACATCTATTTTTACCTAATTTACAACTGAACCAACTAAAAATCAAGTTCATATATCCAGTAGTCCAGGAAACTTAGACAGAATCGAGTATATCAAGCCCATCTCGATACCATCGTATTTGTGGTTAGCTTGCTTTGATATTCTTACTTATTTAATATACCCAGCAGGAAGATTTTTAATCCATATTTTGTAGACTAAAATAGAAGTGTGGGGTCCATGTGTCATATTGAAGCATCCTATGCACACAATATGAATGCTAATCTGTAAATTAGATTGCCAAATCTCTACGCCGCCATATACATTAAGATTTGATGAAATGATGACCAGTTAATTTTGTAAGATTAATCTCCACCTACTTCAACTTCAAGGACAAGTGATCTCTCTGCTAATGGAAAGAATTGATTTTTCCCCACATAAGTGTGTAAATACAAATACAATCATAAGATTACTTTACAATATTCCAATCACTTAAGCACTGATGGCTAAACTAGTTTCTACACGAATGCATGGATGCTCTAAATTTAGTCAGTCACAACTGAGAATAGAAATGCTGGATCAAATATCAAGATAGCATTCAACACAATATGTAAGTCCAGAATAGAAAATTTCTATTATTAATTGTTGCTCACATGACCATGATGAGTTTTGAGTCCACGATCCTCCACCCTACAGTTTCCATCTATGAGAAATGTCTTGATTGGTACCTTGTCAAATACAGAAAATTGCAACGAATGTCAATGTTGAATAATCTTACTAATACTTCTAATCTTACTAATACAGAAAACTGCATCGAATGTCGTCAATAATCAAAATATAAGAAGCTAGCTGATAACTTATAGACATTTATTTAGCAAAGAGCAAAAGTGATAGCATCTGTGATTTAACTTACGATCTTCAATTCCCAAATGAAAAAAGCGAAATGTAAATATAAAATGGTTAAGAAAGCAGTACTGAAGCATCAAGATATTCACCACATTGTCTTGGGGCTTCTTCTTGTAATATGCCAGCAATCTAGTTTCCAGCAAAAAATATCTCATGTGAATAAATGATCTCCCAAGCTTCCTCCTTCCATACCTCACCATCCATCCTTCATATACCACCTTCGAGTTCGACATGTCCCCCCCACTCCTCTTCCTCAGAATTCAATCAACCAATGTATATTCCTATTCAAACAGATCCGCCCACCCACTCCAATACATATACCCCCTCAAAGAATCGCAGAATAATCCCTATAAAATTCTAGCTCGACCAATCATAATTCAACAAGAGGTAAATAAGAACAAAAAACTGTGATCTTCCAACGCAACGAAATAAGAAACGCAAATCACTCAAATTTACATCAAAAGTTGAATCCATTTGAATATATAAACAAAAAAATCAGCATGAGATCAGTGGCCATTTGTCTCGAATTGCGCATGATATTTCAGCGATCTATCCAAACACCTAGGATCTGGGTCATCCGAAATCTAAAAATCACCGTAAAAATCCAAAAGTTGTAAGTCAGTGAAAGGGAATTTTCATCCGTCAGAGCGTGACTATTGTTATATATACGCACACGGAAAAAGCAAATCCTACAATATTTTAAAGAGGAAGTGAAATTCGTTCTCGGTCAGCGGCCTTATAACTTTTTTGTCGTCATACGGGGAAGATTCGAAATTAAATATATATTTTAGCCATGTCAAACTGAATATTATTTTGTTATTTACGGGGAAAATTACTTTGCACGTAATATTTTACATGGAACGGTGATGTCAGTATATATGTGTGTGTTTGTCTAACGTAATTGTAATTTCAACTGGCGTAATTAAAAAAATTTTCTTATTTAAAAGCAAGATTAATATTGAGGAAAAAAAGCTAAAGGGAAAAAATTATGGGAAAAAACATATTTCTAAATAACATGTAGGGGAAAAATTAAGGGAAAAACATATTAAAGAATTTTGTTTATTTTTTAAAATTTTTTTATAAATTATTTTGTCTTTACTTTTTTATGATACAATTGATATTCAATTTTTTAAAACATATTTGTTGTAAATAGTATTTTAGTGTGAATGACTAACCATGAAACTCTAATAACTGTCGTATCTTGGTCACTACTCCAAGAGTATTTGACTTGCCCACCAATACTTCTTAGGTATTATAAATCTATAAATAGCCCCCTTTGTATTGAGAACAATACACAAAATTTCAAGAGTTTTCTCACCAATTTTTCTCTCTATTTTTTTATTTTTTTCTTTTAGTTTATAACACGTTATCAGGATGATTTGCTTTTAATTTTATTTCTTCACGACGGTAAACTTTTCATCCCTTTGAAAATTAATTGTTTTCCATTGTCTTTCATACATCATTCAAAATTGTGCCTTAAATTGTTTTCTCATACATAGCCTATCGAAAATTATGCAAATCAAAACGTTTAGTCTTTGTGCACATACTCATGGAAATGTTCTAAGGAGAGCTAACATCTCCTTATAGAGTGGAAAAGTGACACATGACCTCCTGTTATTGGGGGATCAGGGTGCCAATAATAAGGGGTCATGTGGCACTTTTCCACTCAACAAAAGAAAATATTAGCTCTCTATAGTCAGACCGCATACTCATCCCACATACACATTTACAAATACATGTGCAAGAGATTTTTGTTATTACTTTCATAATATATATTCATGTTTATGTGCATCCATTTTGGATTATGGCACGATTTCTTACTAATACACGTTGTATATATTGTGATATTTGAATGTTTAATAATAGCTTAATCTATTTATACTTAACTTGTTTTCAGAAGAAACACGATTTTAAAGTTTCACCAATAATCTTGAAGATTATTGTAATATAAATATTATTCTTGTGATTCATTATGGTTTATGAAGAATCATTATTATATCTTATATTATTAAAGAATATGGTTGGCTTCGGAAGAGTCCTAATATATATACATTATTAATCGTGGTTTCTTGAAGAAACACGACCGTTCAAAAATTTATCAATAGTCCTAAAGACTATTGCGACATAGATGTTATCTTTTGTGATCGAAAAAGAATCACAATTTATACTCCATATTCTAAAAAAATATGATGGCTCCTGAAGAATCTTGGTATATATTATTCTTGTGATTCCTGAAGAATCATCAATTATATCTCATGTTCCGGAAGAATATGATTGGCATTGAAAAAGTCATATAAGACATGTGATTTGTCGTAATTCCTGAAGAAACATGATTCTATAATTCCTAATAGCCCTGAAAATTATTAAGATTAATACGTTGTGATTCCTGAAGAGCATAACATGGTGTCGTCATATTCTAAGTAAATATGATGTGCTCCTAAAGAGCATGATATATGATATTTATATTTGTATTTTCTTAAAGAAAAATACAGTAGACAAATATTCTTGAAGAATACTTTACATTGCTTATTATGAATTTATCTATTTTATTATTCGTTATATGCATTATTTATTTCTTGTCTTGTTATTTATTTTCAGTTTATTATTACTTTATTTAGATTAAATAAGTTGTTGCTCTCGAAGTAGCACAATTAATTGTAATATTCTGGAAGAATGTTATATACTCCTAAAGAGCAATTTATATTGGATCTAAGGATCTAATTTATTTGGTAATTCAATATTCATGAAGAATATTGATCTGTTGCTCTTGAAGTAGCAATAACGCATATTGATTCTAAAAGTATAATTTACTATACTCCTGAAGTAGCATATGTCTTGATAGCTATAGATATTGGTGATATATGAAGCAATACTCCTTAAAGGAGAGTATAAGTATTCATATCCTATTGATATTGAATTTATGACAGTACATATCATAATATTACACAAATTGCCAATATCACCAAATTTTAGTTAGTTGCATGTGACATATTGACAAGAATTATTTGTCATGAGCCATTGATATTATATACCTCAAGTGGCTTGGGTAAGATAACAAAATAAGGAAACACATTTAAAGGTTGTGCAAAAGCACTTAGTGTCCTTCATTATTATGTCTAACTCAAAGTTGAGTACTTTTCTGTCAAAGATCCACATGATATATGAAAAATCATGAGTTACACATCACTGGTTTCATTGCATTGCTTGAAGTAAATGCAACATCTCATCGTGAACCGTTGGTGAAGATGTAGAAAAACTCATAAATAGAGCCCAACCAGTAAGATGCATAAAGCATCCAATAATGATAGCTCATCTAAAAACAAGTATAAAAAATATTCGTTAGATGTGGCATGAAAGGGAATTGAACGCGTACACGTCGTACGGAAAAATATTTCGTGGATCTCTACTATAAGTATATCAAAGGAAAAGGGCAAGTGGAAACTAATTTCCTTGATTATGACAATCCAGTTATTATGACTCACCTTGAGGTTTCTGACTAGTTTGCTGACCTAAAAGGGAGTATTAATACTCTGATTGTCAGTGCAATTATACATAATAGTCTTCAAGACAAAAAGCACTTTATGTAATTAACATTAGCTAAAAATAATGTTAAGATAATATCAAGTGCATCGAACATCATCAAAAGCTTTAAAAGAGCTTATATTATTTTGACAAATAATACTAAATTGTATATTGACGATGCACTTTAGTAAATTCAAGAGAAACTTACTGATTTCTAAAGATATCCGATGGATATTACATTGAGATGATGTAAAAAGATAATGACATTTTTTGCATAAATTTCTTTGTATTTGGCTCAATGCATATAAAGGAGAAATTCTCAACACTACTGTCTGGAATTTATTATACATTCATAAAAGCAATTGAGACAAACCAAACCATGTCACGAACCTGAAGTTTGTTGACCAAAAGAGCTTGATACCTTGATATGATAGGTTTGGGCATACATGAGCAGCTATGATGCGGTACATAATTCACATGCGTACAATATAAAGAACCAGAAGTTTCTTTTAGCAAATAGTTTCCCATTTGTTGTTGTGAGTAAGTCAAGTAAGTCATCAATCCTTTCAATATAAAGGTTGGTATTGAGTCTCTAATTTTCTTGGAAAGAATTCATGGATATATATGGGTAGATATACCCACTATATGGACCATTTATTAATTTATGGTATTGATTGATACTTCTACTAGATGATCCCATGTTCGCTTGCTTTCTACTAGAAATATAGCGTTCGTTAGACTGCTACTTGCCCATAGAATAAAACTAAAAAGTTTAATTTCTGGAATCAAGAAAGTTTGCATTCATAATGCTGGTGAGTTTTGATCTCAAGCATTTGACGATTATTGCATGGCAATCGGAATTGAGATTGAACATTTAGTTGCTCATGCCCACACTCAAAATGGTTTAGCAGAACTATTCAGTTAATTGTTAGACCACTGCCTATAAAAACAAAACTTCCAACTTCTATTTAGGATCATGTCATATTGCATGCTATAGTGATAGTTCATATAAAACTAATTATCTATCATCAGTATTCTTCCTTGTGGCATTTCTTTGGTTGAGAATCTGATATCTCTTGCTTAAAAAATTTTTGATAGTGTTGTTCAAAGACATTATTTTATATTGGATCAGAAGTTCAATATTATGGAAATTTTTTTATTTGGCATGACCGGTTAGACCATCACGATTTGTTGATAATAAGAACTATTAAGAATCATGTGAAGAATAGAAGGTTATTTCACTTAAAAGAATTCTCGTGTGCTACAAGTTCTCAGGCAATTTGATGATCACTAGCTATTTGGAACTGAATTCCAAATATATCTAGAAAATATTCAGGGTAAACCATGTGAGCCCATTCACCCTCCATGTAGACCATCTAGATTATTTAAAAATTTGGATCCACTAGAGGTCGCGTGTCAAATTTGTAACTAGAAGTTTGCGAGAATATTCGCTAAATTGATTGATTATGAGTAAAAGTTCCAGATATCATAAAAGATATATGTGTCTTGCTGGTGAATTTTATCCCAAAAGTTATTATAGCACAAAAATATTATACGCCTCAATTTATTTGCTATACCATTAATTGAGAACACACATTTATGTTTAAGTGATATTGATTTTTAACTTGCAGCAACTCTTATGTAATAAGCCAATATAATATATGATATCCCCTATATTTAGCTTACAGCCAAAAGTCTTCATCTTAAGTTGAAAAGGACGGTATGTATAGTCACTCTACCATACGTATTAAGATGGATATTATTGTAATACTGGAAATATATGATGGATTTGAATCTTTATTTGTATGCTTCATCCATGGATGATAAACATGTTTTCTGACTATTTCTTAAATTAAATAGTTTTATCAACATTAAGGGGATGAATTGATAGTTGGTAACAAGTATATAAAATGCATAATTGCAATCCTCGCATGTATAATGCAAACTTGAAGTTTGTAATATTATACATTTCAGATTACTGACTACATAGTTACCCATAGATATACAATGTTAAATGCTTCAACTTGGATTGATATACAATCTTATAAGAGGATTTGAGATATGAATAGTATGCCTGAAGCATGACGTTGTCGGTTCTAAAATAAATATCCGTGAAAAGGAATATAGAGCAGATACTTGTAATGGTCCTTTTGAGGCATATACGACTCCAGAAGAGTATGTAGACATAACTAATTAAAAAGCGTTTAAAGAGGCTCAGGTACCTGAAATTACTAGAATAAAGAGATCTTGATAAGTTTCTCAATAAGTTATGTTTATAGTGAGATTAGATGGAATCGACAAGAAATAATAGTTGACTACTACACATGCTCATGAGCTCAGTAAATAGCAAGGATGATGAAACAATTTCATCAAAATTGTTGACATTAAATATTGGCCAAGATAAGAGGACAATCCTATAGATTGTTACAACGTCAATAATATGGCAATCGATAGTTATGCTAAAAGAGCAATAAATATGTAGTGGATGTTATTGAAACTTGAAGTTTCATTTGACTGACAATATGTGAAAAATATCATTAATGTGAAAAAATCCTAAAAGGATTTAGTATGCTGGAATGGAGCATATAAAGAACATAAAGTTCTTTTATACATTGCTATTTAATTTGAGGGAGATACGCATTTCACTCTTTTTCCCTTGACTAAGGTTTCGTCCCAATGGATTTTCCTAATAAGGTTTTTAACGAGGCAACATCAATAACGTATCGAAAGAATAATGTACTATTTTTCTTTCACTTGGATTTTTTTCCAAAGAGTTTTTTTCTTGTAAGGTTTTAACGAGGCATATTCTTTGTGTAATAAATGTCTGTGACATATATAATAATGACCCTCAGTATAAAACTCCTGAAGAGTTGATACTCTGCCATAAGTAGAATAAGTTTCAAAGTATTGAAGATATTTGAGAGATATAGATGGCTAAACACGAGAACCATTGTTAGTTGAAATCAAGGGGAGCAGCTGTACTCTTTTTCCTTCGATCAGTTTTTGTCCCACTGGATTTTTCTAGCTAGGTTTTAAATGAGGCAGCAATTAGATACTCCAAAGTTGATTAGAATTAATTATATTTTTTTTCCTAATTTGGTAGTTTTTCTCCCATTGGGTTTTTTCCCAAACGAGGTTTTTAATGAGGCAGTTAATGTATAGATAGTCATTCAAGGGAGAGTGTTGTAAATAGTATTTTAGTGTGTATGACTAACCATGAAACCCTAATAGCCATCATATCTTGGTCACCACTCTAAAAGTATTTTACTTGCCCACCAAGACTTTTTGGGTATCGTAAATCTATAAATAACCCTCTTTGTATTGAGAACAATACACATAATTTCAAGAGTTTTCTCTCAAGCTTTTCTCTCTATTTTTCTATTCTTTCCTTCTAGTTTATAATAATATTATTTTTTTAATTTATTATATATATATATTTTTTTTTAAGGGATGTAGTTTTTTGGGGGAGGGGATTTAGCCCCTCTCTTGCTTCCCCCTCAAAATGGCTTTTTCCCCATCTTCCCCAATACATTAATTAGTTTTGTGGGGGGAAAAAACTCAAAAACTCTATTTAGCACTTGCTTATAACGTCATACCACAACCACCTATCACTTTTAATAAAAAAAATTATTATAAATGTAATAATGAAATATTGAATTCGTGACCTGTATGTTAAGAATAACATGCTTTTAAACAACTATGCCAACTATTTTGCTTCTTAATAATTTTCATTTATATATTACAATTCTTGAGTGTTTTCACACAAAGAAAATATTAAATTATTAATAATTGTTTGTCTACACTGTCTCTAAACTTATGAACATATGAAATTGGATTTATAGGAAGAAATAAAGAATTAACTTAATTAATGTTATAATTTCATACGAAAAGTAGAATTGAGAAAAGGCATTCCCCTATCTTGTTCGATTCCTAAATAAACACGAATGTGAATATTTTTCTTTCTCCTTTATTTGAATATTAATTAACGTCCTCTAATATTGATTAGCTCAATTGAGAAGAATATTATTTTGTATTGTTATTTTCAAGTTTAGCATCTTGAAATTCAAAAATTCCTAGAAAAATCAAGCTTTATTTTTTGCCTATAGTTACGAAATGAATAAATTGTAGTGTGTAAAATATTTATCCCTTTAAAGAAAAACAATTGTCATTATTAACATTTATGGCGGGAAATATTGAGAAAAAAATTAAAGTTATAATTTTTAATTAATCTAAACTAACTATATATAAGTTTAATTAATTAAATATTCAATTTAATTAAGATAATTTATAAAAAAATAAAAGTTCTTAAATGAAATTTATTATCCGATGAATATGAGTTATCAGGTAAGTTTCTCATTTATATTTATTTCTATTGTTTTATTATTATTTGACGAATACGAGTTATCAATTATGTTTCTTATTAACAGAGAATAAAAATTGAAAAAATTAAGAATACCACACGAGTTACCACTATAGGAAATAAAATATCGAAAAATACATTATTAACAGACTTTTTAGCAGAAAAACTATTGTACAAAGATACCGCAAACTAATTTATTTATATATATGTGCGCTACTTTTTGAGGGTTATATCTGTTTTTTGCTAGACTAAAATAGCAACATGATATTATATATGAGTATTTGTATAAAATAAAATAAAGTATCACCTAGATTAAAAATGTATGTGAGGAAACAAGATATTTTTCGGTTAAAATAGTAAATCAGGAAGGTACTTTCTTATGAGTATGAAAATTTTTATGTGAATGAGTTTCGAATAAATATAGGTATGTACATACTCATACGTATTACTAGACTGTTAACTAATAATATTAAATAAGTAAGATGAAATAAACGTAAAATATAGTAAAACATTAATCGAGTACATAAACGGGTAACTACTAATATATTATTAATAAAACATTAATTAAATGTATCTAACACTAACTAAAAACTGTATATTTACTACTTTTGTTATGCAAATCTAATGGTACGTTTTTGTTCAATATTTTATTGTTCATTGATTGTGATTCGATCATTTGATTGCTAATTATTATAACTTTATATATGTTAGACCTGTGGACTTGAATGACGTGTTTGGAGGAGGCCAAAATTATGTACTCAGTTATGCAATCAAAGTTATGCTCAATACTCAAACATTTTACTACAAATATCTAGTGGTAATTTGTGACTCGCATATAAATTCATAATTTTAGACAATGCACTTGGTATATTGTACTTTATATATGATATGCTGTTTAAAAAATAAATTTACGCGTTAATTTTGATATAAAGGTATACGATAACTCTAATGATTGTCATTATAAATCATGTTACTTTTTTAAGGATTATATTTATTATTTGCTATGCTAAAATAACAATGGGATATTATGGGTACTTGAACAAAATATAACGAAGCATTACCTAGTTAAAAAAGTATGTGAGGAAACGTGGTATTATCTGGTTAAAATGGGTATATCGAATGTACTTTCTTATATGTGTATGAAATTTTTTATCTGAACTGGTATCGAGCGAATACGGGTATATACATGATATGCCGGATATATATTATTAAACTGTTAACTAATAATATTAAATAAGTTAAATAATTTAAAAGTAAATATAGTAAAGTATCAATCAAGTACAAAAAAGGGTAACTATTAATATGTTATTAATAAAATACTAATTTAACGCGTCAAGTAATAAATCAAAATTGTATATTTACTGATTTTGTTATGCCAATCCGATTGCACGTATATATACAATGCATGGGTGAGACTTCTTTTGATTCTACCATTGACAATGACATTGGCGTTGTATGATTTTTAAGGTATCTTGGTATCCCGTCTTTTAAGAGACTTCGTTTGTTGTATTTAGTGATAGTTATACTTTATTTTCATTTTCAGTTTTTCCTCTAAAGTAGACACATATACAATATAAAATATGATATTATTTACTTTTATAGATCGGAAGAGCGTAATCATGCATAAATACATATATGAATAAAATGAGTTGTGCCATGTGAGTTTTTTTGTTTTTCTGCATGATCTCAATCCAATTAACTACATTATCTTTTAATATTCTTACTGGATGTCTTCACAACCCGAATTCTGGTATTAAAATTTATTGCTAAGATGAATTATATGAATATCTTTTATTTTATTAATTATTCGAGATACTTTTTTGTTTCTATTGTCACTAAAGAAAAAAGAAATATTAATTGTCACAATATTAATTGTATCGAGTGTCACTGAATTTTTACCTTATTTGTAAATGGATAAATGATATTTAGCTGTCAATAATTAAATAAAGAACTTTAATTTAATAGAAATTAGGTCTCTCCACTTTAATTATCAACAATTATACCACCAAAGTTATACGTAATTACAAGAATGTCACTTTGTTAAAGCATTATTACCGTATCATCATCAAATTATAATCTCAAATAATAAGAAAATGATTACTCTAAATGACACATTTTGCTGAAGAGGAAAAGTAGAAAAATAATTTTAGGGTTCACAAATCATTTAATGTCTATCTTGACATATAATTTTAAATAAATTTTAACCGATTGTCATGCATCACAGAGATTGTCATGTTATCATTTCATCATATTCTAATAACAGCTTCTACTAAAAATCTTTACAGATATGAATTCTTGAATGCGATACGATACTCTAAAATTTTTGGCCATAAGTCGAAGTTAAAGATCAGTATTCCTAGTATATTGTTACAGAATTTTTAGCATTCAACTATATTGTGTAGTGTCACGAGACTTATTATCAAAAATTTTATATGAATTAGATGTAGGTAACAAATCTTTTTATTGTAAGAAACACTCTGATACAATTTGATCCAAGATTTCCTATTACAATTAATACAAATTACATTTGTAAATGTCATAGTTCATAGTTTTTATATTATTTTATGACATCAAGTATCTAAATTTTTATTAAACTACTTTTGATGTATGAATTTTTTTACTAGATCACTGCCTGTGCAATCTAGTGATATATGAAAAGACAATTCAAACCAATCTATTTGTATAACTTTTTTTTATAAAATGAGAATCAAGATTAAGAACTGTCCGTATTTTTAAATTCGGAGCAAATAAAATTGATGTTCGTGATATTTTTAAAATGGAGGTCTCAACTACATATTTTGAGAGTTTGTGGGACCCATTTGTACTAAAGTCGAACAAATTGGGGTTGATCGAAATTTTGGGACTAGAATGCATATATTGAAACTATCACTGGAGAAGGGTCAAAGACGATTTAATTAGTTGGAATGGGGTTCATGGTGTCAAGAATTATTGATTTGGAGGCCAAACTATACAAAGAAGAAATTACGTGGGGTGTGGACGAACTTAAAGTTAATTCGAAAGCTCAGGGACCGTGTGAACAACTTTCGGCAAAGGGAGGAATTTTAATTGTACGGCCGGACAGGTATACCCATGCGGCTGCAACATCTGATCGCTCCCCCCTTTTGAAAATTTAAATTCCTTTTTCTTATTTCTTTTTCATTTATTTTGGCTCCAACTTGCTTTCTTATTTCTTTCAAGAGGCCCGAGGACGATTACATTTTTCAGGAGTGGAGGAGGGACTCCTGGTGTTAGTTCTTATTCTGGTGGCATTTGATGATGCTATTATGATGATCATAATTATAGAATTTATTTAAGAACGCAGTGAGATATCTACTGTAAGTTTATTTTTCTTGATCATTTAATGGATAAACAGTGATTGAAATGATTGATAATTTAGGTGAAATATTTTATATAAAGATGTAATTTTTTTTTTTTTTAAATTCAATGAATATGAATTTGTTTATGTTACATGCTTGGAGGTATGAAAACTAGAGATTTGGAGACACATTGGTTTGAAAAGGATTAGAAAATTCAAATTCAAATTGAGAGAAGTCAAACATGAATTCAAAAATGAGGAAAGCAAATTGATAGCACATAATTGTACATCTTTTACAATTTCCACATGTTATTGGTTAACGCTTAAGGTTTAAAGTTTTCGGTTGTTGCCAATATTTCTTTATCTCTTCTTTTTCTAGAATTGAACCAACCAAATGAACGAAATAGATAAATGGGGTAAGTAGACTACTTCTTTACCATTATTAACACCATATAATTATTATATATGCAAGAGTAACACCTTATAGTTTTGAATGTTTTATTATTAAAATATTTAGACTACTACTTTAATATGTGATCTAACAACTTATCAATTTATGTGCTCCCACGTATTATGCATGCAACACAGTCAAATTATTTGAATACTGAATTTCAAATGTAGAATCTTATAGGATATATAAAAGTTCAGACAAATGGTCAAAATATTGTTTTTGAATATACAATTAGACAACATTATGAGAAAATTTCATAAATGTTCAATATTTATTTATTTTTTTCCAAACAAAAGGCCCAATCTGTTCACTTTGAATCGGCTCGGTCTCTAACTTTTTTTTAGCGCGCTAGATTCTCAATATTTCATAAATACACACAAAAGGTCCTTACTAACGGAATCCATCTAAAATGCCGTTAAATCATTGACTAAATTACCTCTATACCATTATTCTTTAAATTAAAAAAAGAATTTAAAAATTAAAAAAACAATATAAAAATAAAAAAGGAAAAAGAAAAAAAAATTGAAACTCCCAACCTCCACCGGCACACACTTTGTAAAGACTTAATAAAAAGAAATAAAGATAGATTGGGTTGTCCAAGAACATATATTCCTTTTTATTTTATTTCCTTTTATATATCTCGATTATATAGAAAGTCACGTTTTCAGTTAATTCGGTTGAACTCAAGAGTTGTGTCTAATCAACAAAATTCCATCCAAATAGTTGCCTCGATTGAGATGATTCCAACCGACTTTTTGTATAACATCCCGCAAAATTCAACTATAAATTTGGTGACGCGATAATTATTTTGCCAACAATTGGAACAAATATGTGAATTTTTCATTCTTTATATTCCAAAACTAAAAGTTTATTACTCAAATAAATGTCTAAATTTAAAATACGGCTATTAATTAGTATGATACAAAATATAATTGCAAGAGAATGGCCAAGGATTAGTCATGCTAGGTTTGCCAAACATAAAGATATTTGTCATTTTTGTAAATAATGAATTTGCTCATTTGCCAAATTGCAAGACACTTGTTATTTTTATAATTTGAATTATTAGACATGCGCTATTTGTGTAATTAAGGAATGGTGTTAGTTTTGCCAAGTTGCAAGACACTTGTTACCTTTGCAATTTGTGGATTACAATGGTTACTTAAATATAATTAAATCTAACAAATATAAAAAGGCCCAAAGCTAAGGAAATCCCTCCAGTTGCTCCAACTTCTCCGCTTACCATCCAAAATTACCAAGGGAGGTAGAACACTATCAAAACCCCACCAAAACACCTATTTACTACTTGAAAAAGACCCCTTCCCATATATAGGAAGATCATAACTTGAAGAGTAAGGCTAGGGGTGGGCATGAAACCTGTAACCCGCCAAACCAACCAAATCCAAACCGCCTTGTGTTGGTTCGGATTGGTTTTAACCTTATATTGGTTTCATTCGGGTTGGTTTCTAATAGATAGAGAAGAAATGGAGGTTTGAACCAAAAACAACCCGAAACCATACTCACTCTTTCCATCTTCCAATTGTTCAGGCCCATCCTAAGCTTGAATCCATGACCTCCTTCCATTTTCTAATAATTCCCAAATTATCTTTCCCAGAAATTATGGTACAGTCAATTTTTGTAATCCAAAACCACTAGTTACCAACTTTAAATCCAAATAAAGAGAAGAAATTGCATAGATTAGAAACTCAGATCTATGAACTGCCTTTAAATCCAAATACATGGAAGAATTTGCATAATCAGAAACCTATATCTATGAACGGTTAACTCAGATCTTCCTAAAAAATTCAGACAACCAAAATCCCACATAATTTCCAGCCATTCCTTTACCACTGCCACAAAAGCAATTGCGGCCATTGAAATATTCGGTTCCACAACTTGCTCTTGCGGAGGAGTTGGAGCGAACACCTTATTCATGTCTAAATCATGGAGGACGAAGTATGAAGTAACTTGCTTTTTCTGATTTTTGTTGAAGGCAAAGTGCAGAAATCCTACCTCATAAACCATCTTCTTCTCGAAAAAAGAAGAGAGGAAAAAAAAAAAGATGACTTCAGAGATAGTTGCTTGGGCTTTTGATATTTCTGCATTCTTTTTATTTTGTCAAATTATTTTATGAAAAACCATGTATAAAGTTATAAACTACCAAACCAACCTAGACCAAACCAACTCGGACCATACAATAATGGGTTGGGTCAGTTCCAAATAATTCTCAAACCATTAAATGTGGGTTGGGCTAGTTTATGCCTAAAATCAACCTAACCCAACCCATTGCCCACCCCTAAGTAAGACTTTGAAGGTATTTTCCACTTAAAACTAGAGAAATCTTTAAAAAATCTTTGAGGAGAGTAACTGGTACTTTGATTCTCTTTCTTTTGTTCATCATGTTTTCATAAGATATGTATGAATTTTTGATGCATTGTTATGGAAAGAAAGATGTGTTTATTGCATTTGTATCGATAGTTAATGCTCTACCTGTTTTGAATTGTTTTGTGGAACATGACCTTACTATGTGGTCTTGGTCATTTTGGCTATGTGGTAATCTTTGTGGCCTTGCTGTGTGGTCTTGGCCAATTTGAATCTTTGTGGCCTTGCTGTGTGGTCTTGGCCAATCATGTGCGCACCACGAATAGTAGTTTAATTAGTGATAGGGCCCTTTTGTGCATCTAAAGGTTTTGTGAAACCCATGATTTTCTTGAAAATGCATCTTTTAAATGAAAGGTGAATCAAGATATTTAGTTATTTACTGAGTACGTTATACTCACCCCTTCTTTCCTCTTTTACAACCTTGTAGGTATTGAAATAAGAAGCTTTCTGACCGGATCGTCCTAAGGATGAAGAAGATACATGTATGTGATCGAGACTTAGGTACGTGGCCGAGGTTTAGTTGTGGGTGGCCGCAATAGTTATCTTAAATTGATATTATATATAATAGTGTTTGACTTGTATTTGTAAAGTCTCGTCCTCGATTTTGAATTGAGATATATATACATATATAAATGATCCTGCTACCGACATTTTGATATAATATGGTAATAAAAATTGGGGGCGCGACACTTTGAGTCTATAAAATGGAACCAAATCAACAAGAATATTCATTCGATTCTACATTATTCCTTCTTGTTTCTGCTCATCGCCTTTGAGAGAAAGCAATACCCCTTAACATTCGCTAGGGCCTAATTTTTCGAAGTGCTCGATTTCTGCGTTATAGATTGTTGAATCCTGGTAGCAAAACACACGTTGAACTACAAACACAAGGAACAGGGGCGCAATTTTGCTATAAGACATAGTTTATCTAGCCTCAATCTTATATTCAAGTCGGTGATTCTGTTCTATTTTATATTTTGTTCTTTTCTTTAACTCTTTCAGTTGGAATTTATCTTCGCATTCACATATTCTTTCTAACAGAGAGAACAACAAAGGCAAGGCAGAGCATCTGGGTGCTCCGCCACTTGACAGTAGTGAAACCAATAACGCCTTGGCAGCTGCCGCTACCACCACATTGACTCTACAAACTCCTTGAACTAACCTCGGCCTCTCTCTCCAAGTTTACAACAAAACATATAAAACAATCTCCAGGCAAATGATCTATGTCTATACAGAGTCCAAGCATAAAGAGGATGGGAGTTTATCCATAATAATGGTAATAGATGTTAACATCGATGAACAAAAAATTGGAAAGAAAGTGGGGGTGTTGAAATAGAAAAATTAGTGTAAAATAAACTGAATAGATATAAAAGACTAGTAGTCGGTAAAGACAATTAAAATATGTCAAATGGAATCTGGTAGTGGGCGGTAAGATATGTCATGCACAGCGGCCGTTATTTTTTAAGGAAGACAAGGAAAAAAATATAAAAGAACTATTTTACGTCTAGTGGGGAAAACTGAAAAATAGAGGAAAATCTATATAAAAAGGATAGTTAAGATAATTATGTGGTGTATAAAAAAAAATGGGAGGATTCTAGAATCTTTTTAGGCGGGAAAAGATTCCGAAATACCAATTCCTTATATATATATATATATAGGGTAAATTACATCTAACGTTCCCAACCTTTTAAGTTTATTGAGATTACGTCCCCAACCTTTAATTTTAGTTGTAGGGGTTTGTAACATTTCAAAAGGGTTACACCTGAGGTCCCTCTAACGATTTCCATCCATTTACACCGTTAAAGTCAGGAGTATTATCATAAAATACCAAATGATAAAAAAGAGGGTAGAGACCCCCTCCATGTGCTGCCGGAAATGTGCTGCCATTTTCAGCAGCACAGGGGATAGAGTCTCCCCCCTTTTGGCCGGAAATGGCAGCAATTTTTGTTGCAGAACGCAGCAAAAATTGCTGCCATTTCCTGCCAAAAGAGGGAGAGTCTCCCCCACCCCATGCTGCTGGAAATGGCAGCATTTTGCTGCCACTTCCGGCGGCACATGGGGGGTCTCCTCCCTCTTTTTTTTTTTTAAAACGTTAAAATATTCATTTTTTGGTATTTTACGATAGTATCCCTGACTTTAGCGGTATAAATGGATGTAAATCGTTAGAAGGACTTCAGGTGTAACACTTTTGAAAGGTTAGAGATCCCCATAACTAAAATTAAAAGTTGAATATGTAATCTCAACAAACTTGAAAGGTTGGGGATGTTAGGTGTAATTAACCCATATATATATTTATATATATATTAGATATTAGATAGGGGCCATGGAGTGATAAAATCCACAATGGAAACTATGGAAAAAGGTAATTGGAACAAAATGTCCCTACTCTTGAGTACTCTTATGGAATTGGTTCTTACTTATGAATCTTTGACAATTTCATCTCTACCTTCATGTTTTATTAGCACAAACCATCATCAATGCTAAATTCATCCCTAATTATACGGGTAATTTTGTCTACTTATACTATAAAGTGAAAAATATACAAATATGCAAATTAGGTTCCAAAATAATGAGTATTATTTAAAAAAATAAAAATAAACAAATGCTTAAAAAAATAAAATGAGAAAATAAATGGATTGACCGACGGAAGCAATTGTTTGGTGCAAGTAATAACAATTAATCGAAATAACTAATGAATAAGAAGATAAATATTAAAAAAAAATTATTCTACATCTTTGTTTAATTAATTATTCTAATTAAATCGTTAATCTTTGTTTATTCAATAATTTAAATTAGGTTAGGACTTTCTTTAGATCCTTTTAAATCTTGAATTATAAATGGACAAAAATGCCCTTACAATTTGTGATGAATTTAGCTTTAAGGATAATTTGTGCTAAGAAAAATTAATGGGTGGAATTGTCACAAACACATAGGCGAAGATCAATTATACAAGAGAATCCAAAGGTAAGGACCTTGGGTGCCAATTGTCACAAACACATAGGCGAAGATCAATTATACAAGAGAATCCAAAGGTAAGGACCTTGGGTGCCAATTGTCACAAACACATAGGCGAAGATCAATTATACAAGAGAATCCAAAGGTAAGGACCTTGGGTGCCAATTGTCACAAACACATAGGCGAAGATCAATTATACAAGAGAATCCAAAGGTAAGGACCTTGGGTGCCAATTGTCACAAACACATAGGCGAAGATCAATTATACAAGAGAATCCAAAGGTAAGGACCTTGGGTGCCAATTGTCACAAACACATAGGCGAAGATCAATTATACAAGAGAATCCAAAGGTAAGGACCTTGGGTGCCAATTGTCACAAACACATAGGCGAAGATCAATTATACAAGAGAATCCAAAGGTAAGGACCTTGGGTGCCAATTGTCACAAACACATAGGCGAAGATCAATTATACAAGAGAATCCAAAGGTAAGGACCTTGGGTGCCAATTGTCACAAACACATAGGCGAAGATCAATTATACAAGAGAATCCAAAGGTAAGGACCTTGGGTGCCAATTGTCACAAACACATAGGCGAAGATCAATTATACAAGAGAATCCAAAGGTAAGGACCTTGGGTGCCAATTGTCACAAACACATAGGCGAAGATCAATTATACAAGAGAATCCAAAGGTAAGGACCTTGTGTGCCAATTGTCATTTTAAAAAACTCTCACAAAGTAAAAATATAAGGTGGAAAACTTATTATAGTAATTAGTAATAGAGAACTAACGGATAATTACTTATTGTGTTCTCTTATACAGTTAAATTTTCTATGGAAACAGATCGAGCTCTGAATTTAGAGTCCGACCACCAATTACAGAATACACGTGACCCCCTGTAATTGGTGGTTGGGCTCTAAATTTAGAGTCCGATCTGTTTCTATAGCCGGACCGCTTATACATCATAATAATTATTTTATGAACCAATAATATCTTTAATACAATAATTTGCAAAATTGCACATGCAGCAAAGGACACTAATAATATTACAATAAAAAACTTATCTTGGATCCAATAATGTTGATGGAGTATATAAAAATATATTTTAAACATTGTTTAGAGTTAAGACATATCACTTAACAGTTCTGTTCTGGAGCTATACATATGGCACACTATGGCACCACATGACCACATGACTAATGCATGTCACATAGCCATGTGGTGCCATAGTATGCCATATATAAGACACTAGATCAATTTTATATCACTTAACGGTATTATTAAACATTAATGTGTCATATATGTATTTTTTTTATCATTCATCAAAAGTATCTTTTCTTGACATTATTGTATTGGAAATGTATTAACACGATAATGTTCAAGAACCTCATGGAGGTCTTGTAACAAAATCTTCGTGACACGTAGGTTCTCTAATGTAGGGCACATGAGAGATCGACACATGTTATGAAAGTTTTGTAATAGAGCTTCGGAAGGTTTTTGAACAATATCATGTATTAACATTCATTATTATTATTATTATTATTATTATTATTATTATTATAGTTAGGGAATTTCACAAATTGTCCCCAATCTTTGAGTTAAATAACGGCTGGGTTACTAACCTTTTTTTCAACCTCTTAGGTCTCCAACCTTTCATAAATTCACACGAAAGATCTTTTTAACGGATTTCGTCAATATTACCTTTAAATTTCTAATAAAATTACCGTTATACCCTTAAATTTTTAATTTTAAAAACAAAAGGTTTAAAAATATTAGAAGTAATAAAAAATTAAAAGAAAAAAGAAAACACCCACCCCACATTACCCTCTTATCCCAAGAATAGCTGCCGGAAATGGCTGCTCAAATGTTACCGTCTTCGGCTGCCAAAGAGGGGGTGAACCCCACATTTGCCACCCAAAACAGCAATAAAATGCTATATATCGTTCCCAGTAGCAAAAATGCTGCAAAAAATGGTAGCCGATTGTGGCAACACTTTTGCCAGCTAAAAAGGAGGTGGCAGCAAATAGGGGAGTTCACCCCTTTTTTGGCCATCGGAAACGACAACAAAATGATGTCGTCTCGGTTGCCAAAAAAGGAGAGTCAATCCCTACATTTGCTATTGGAAATGGCTACCATTTCGGTCAGTCATTCTTGGGAGGGTGGGTAGCATGGGTTGGGTTTTTTTTTTTAAAATTTTATTACTTCTAATATTTTTAAACTTTTTGTTTTTAAAATTAAAAATTTAAGGGGTATAACGGTAATATTATTGAAAAGTTTAACGGCAATATTGACTGAGTTTGTCAACAAAGATCTTTCATGCGAATTTATGAAAAGTTTATGTAGGATTAAACCTTGCAAGAAATCAAAGTATGACAATTAATCACAATGAAAATCGACCAAAGCAAGAAGAACTAGAAATAATGATAAAGAATGATTTAAGTTTTTTCTTCTCCAGTGGACTAAGGGTGGAATCAAGTCTTGATCAGGGCTCAAATATGGAGTGTCAACATTCACCAACCACGTCTTCTTCTCCTACCAAGAGCAACTCAAAGTCTAATCTACACCCAACTTTAATGGCAACAAGAATAAACCAAAACCAAAGGCACTATTTTCACAATAAATCCATGAAGGCAGTGAAGGCTTAGGGTGGTCTTTAGAATGGAACAAAACTCAACCTTTAAAGTGAAAGTCAGCCCAAGTCATGAAAGGTAAGCAATCAATTTACAAAACCTTCCAATTCTTAAGATAATTTCATTGGCCATCCAAGGAAAACAATAAACATTTGTCTAGTTACCATGTAAAGTCGAAAGGGTATGTTTTGGCAATCTTTTAGAGCAACTAAATATAGTTGCTTCAACTAGACACAAAACTCTTGGTCCCACATCAACTTGGGGTGATACTTTTGACACTATTAACATTTTCCAATCAACGGCTTTCGCCTATAGAATTAATCCGAATCTAACAAAATATATATCCATTATCACTCCCGGGTTTATTAGGTAGCATAAAACCCAATAGACCTCCACCCGATACCTAATAAACTCACAAGAAAAACAAAAAATTAATCACTAAATTAAAAGATATCAGGCCATTAAGCAATCAAGAGTAAATAAAATGGCAAAAATGATGAGAAACACAACTAGAAAGAAAACAAAGATCAACATATAGCCACAAATGCAACTAATGCAAAAATGACCCTATATGATCGTACTAATTTTCTTCCCCATGTATAGCTCCAGGAGAACCAATCCCCATTCTCACCAAAAACACAAGCTCATAGATTGCTTATAACACTCGGCCAATTGGGAAACTAAAGACTAAAAGTTAATGGGACACTTCTCTATCACTCATCTCACACACAAGGCACACCCAAAGCCTCTACCCAATGAGATGATAGAAAACTCACCAAGAGCTTTACCTGATCAGGGTTATCAGATAAAGGACCAACATAACACAACGCATGTCATCAATACACCACCCTTACCAATCTAAAGTTCTAACTCATACCAGTCAACACACTCCCAACAAATACACTACGAAGCATCACTCATAACTAACGAATGAATGTAACATGATTACATATGAGTTAAGCAAAAGTTTAAAATGAACAAATTAAACTAAAGCACAAAATAAAGTAGTCACGTAATCGTGATACACATGAAACTACATAAGGAGAGTTAAAATCAATAAACTAAATCCGAGTCATCACCCAGAAAAATCACTGCATTTGCCTTTTCCCTCACTTTCTCTTTCCTCTTATTTTTCTTAACAAGGCAATCCCTCCTAAAATGTCCAATCTTCCCACACCCATAGCACTTTTTACACTCAATTTTAACCTCCTTCCCATTTTCACTCTCATCATCAGACTCACTATCTAGACCCCCACGATACCTACCATGTCTACATCTCACAAAGTGAACCTCAACATTCCCTCTCCCATTTTTTTAGCTTTCACCTCCAACTCCTTACTCCTCAAAGCACCAATAACAATCTCCGATATCAAGGTTTCCCTCCTATATTTAATCGCGTTTTACACCTCTCAAAAAGATTCTGGGATAACATTTAATAAGATAACTGCTTTATATTCATCACACATATTTTGATTTGAATCATTGTAGTTAGCAATATCATGCACAAGCTTATTGAAAATATCAAAATTGTCATCCAAGTCCTTTAGAGGATCAAATTTGAAGCTGAAAAAACTTTCAAGCAAGAAAAGTTTATTTGACGTGTTTTTGTTAAATAGAATTTTCTAAATCATCTCAGGGGGCTTTAGTAGAATCGTGTTTTCCAACTTTTCTTAAAATAGAGTCCAAAAAATGTAAAATAATAGAAGAGTATACTAATTGATCAAATTCCTTTTTATCACTTTCAGAAATAGTAGAAGCAAAGAAATTATTTATAGTTTTATAAATATTTTGTTGGATTAAAATTTCTTTCATTTTTTGTTGCCAAATTGAAAAATTACCTTTGCCATTAAACGGAGCAAGAAAATAATATGTTGACATTATGAAAAAACAAAAAACAAGACCATAAGAAAAATTGAATACACAAATCACAAAGATAAAAGCAAGCAAATTCCTAAGGTCAATAGTTGTACACCGTCCTATAATCTCAGGATTCCGTGAGACTCACGATCTAAAGTCAAAGGAAGAACATAGAACGACGTCTGAGTATAACTAGTGGCACGTGAAAAAAGCAATGACTTAATATAAAGTAAATATATGCACTTAATTACACCAAAATAATCAAATTATAATTAGCAAATACAATTCTTCTATGAAAAGGACGGTCCTCTCCAACTTGGAGAAGACTGTCCTAATTGGCAGCTGGTTGTGTAAAAAAGAGGGGCCCCAGGGGAAAAACATTAGTAGCCAACACGCCCAAGGTTTTCATCCAATTTTAAATAGGCCCCACTCCAAAAATTAAACCCAATTACCCTCATCCACCACCTCCACAAAAGTGAAATCTGATTGACATCTTCAACCCCTTCCTCTTTAGAATTTCTTCAATTCCCATCTCTCCAATTCAAGAAAATGCCAATAAACCAAATACTCTTCTTCTTCTTCTTCTTCTTCTTCTTCTTCTTCTTCAGGAGCCTACTGGTGGGTTTCACAATCATCTCCAATAACTTTATAATAATTCCCACTGCCACCTCCATGTTTTGGTTTGACAACAAATAAGCTAATTTGGATCTCAATTTGAACCAAGATGATAAAGAATTGGATGACTAGATTGATGACAAAGAGTTGCCTAAAGAATTTTTGCTCAAGTTCGAGATGTCTCGTGATTCCAGAACAGCAAGCCGGAAAATACTTTCCGCTCATCGGCGGCGAGTCGAGAGAAAATGGTTTCCTTCTTGAATTTGAAGATGAACTGGGAAAATCTTCTGGTACTCTTACTGGAACAGCAGCCAGAGCTACGTGTTGACGAGTCGTTTTTGTAAAAGAGAAAAAACTTGATGTTGGAGATATAGTTCTTTTCCAGCATACTGGTTGGGCTGAAGGGATGCAGAACTCAGATTGGAGAGGTGTCATTGGTCATTGGTTCTTCTTTGGAGGATGGAAGGGATGGCCGGATATGCTGGGGGGACTCGAATTGCAGAAGGGAGAAAATAAGATCAAGCTGCAAATTTTGGGGTAGGGCTAATCTTTTTCTTTTGGGGCCCATTTATCAGCTGCCAACTAGGACGGTCATCTCCAATTTGGGGAGGACCGTCCTTTTCATAGAAACATTATTACAAAATATTCCTAGATCTAACACAAATAATGATTGCCAAGTAATGACAATCCCCAATCCTATATCGCACCCGTCGGTGATTCTAGTGCAAAATAAAATAAATAAATGCTATGGATTTAAAAGAGGAGAAATACGATACCGAGCGGACCACTACTATAGGGGTCTATATACGAGGCGAACCAACCACCAAGGTTGCGAAACACGCGCACCGAGCATGTTGACCACCAACACCAAATCTACATGTCTTTAGCTTTTTGTAGGAGATTCCAAAATTCAAGATTTTGGTATCAGTAGAATCCTCAGGCCGAGACTAGTCCAATGCCACTAGCTGCACTACCGCTGGATCAGCCACGCACCTCCATGTGCTAACAATAGCTTCTGCAGTCTCTAGAGCGTTCACCATATGTGCCACCGCTGGACCTCCACCTGACTCACGCGCCTTACCATCTGGAAGCCCACGATCTGCCCAGCCATCTGGTGTGGTCGGATTGCTGGAACGATGAACAGAGGTCGTCTAAAAATCAAGTTGTAGGTTTGGGTTTTATGGTGTTTTGTGCAACCAGCATTGTTTTTTGATTTAGTCACTGTTTTCTAGCCAAATTTCACAGATTCCTTGCTCTCTAGACCGATAACCTGGCTCTGATACCAATTGTAGGATTAAACCTTGCAAGAAATAAAAGTATGAAAATTAATCACAATGCAAATCGACCAAAACAAGAAGAACTATAAAATAATGATAAAAAATGGTTTTAGTTTCTTCTTCTCCAGTAGACTAAGGGTGGAATCAAGTCTTGATTAGGGCTCAGATATGGAGTGTTAAAAGTCACCAATCGTGTCTTCTTCTCCTACTAAGAGCAACCCAAAATCTACTCTACACCCAACTTTAATGGCAACAAGAATAAACTAAAAACCAAAGGCACTGTTTTCACAATAAATCTATGAAGGCAGTGAAGGCTCGGGGTGGTCTTAAGAATGAAACATAACTCAGGCCTTTAAAGTGAAAGTCAGTCAAGTCATGAAAGGTAAGCAATCAATTTACAAAACCTTCCAATTTTTAAGATAATTCCATAGGCCATCAAATGAAAACAATAAACGTGTGCTCTTCCGATCTGTCGAAAGAATATGTTTGGGCAAATCTTTTAGAGCAACTAAATATAGTTGCTTCAACTAGACACAAAACTCTTGGTCCGACATTGACTTGGGGTGACACTTTTGACACTATGAACATTTTCCAATCAACGACTTTTTCGTATGAAATTAATCCGAATCTAACAAAATATATATCCATCATCGCCTCGGATTTATTAGGCAGCATAAAACCAATCAGTTTAGGACTCAGGAGGTTGGAAAAAAAGATCGAGGACCTAACCGATACTTAACTTAGTGGCTGTTTGATTCTCATTATTCAATTTGAATTATAAAGAGAAATTATAATGAAGTGAAATGAGTGGTGTAGGAAGTTTGAAATTTGTTGTTATAAATAAATAATTATTAAATTAATAGTTAAATTAATAATAAGTGGGATTATAATGTGTTTTGATAAATAAAATCACATAAACTCTTAAAGGGTGGGATGATTTGTGAAATTAACCCTTAATTATTATTTTTATTATATACACGATCAAATCAACTTAAAGCAAACGTACAAACTACAGTCACTTTTACACGGGACGAAACACGGCCATCATATATGTCCATGCAAGGAGCCGGCAATCAATCTACCCAGAAAGAAGCAAACACGTAGCGTGACATAAGCTTTTATACAATGACGCGTGTTTTTTGGTACATACAGGGTAATAAATAAAGGGAGCCTGGGTTGAAGAGAGAGAGAGAGAGAGAGAGAGAGAGAGAGAAGCCCAATGATGCGATTATTATTGGCGTCTTTTTAGCTCGTTCCTTTCCGGAAGTTGACCCCATCTATCTTCTCCCATCCCCACCTCTTTGAAAATTCTTCCTTTCTTTTAAGGGCTTCAGTTTTTTCCCTCCGGATTATGATATTTACTAAAAAACTACTATAAAGAAAGCAAAGGAAAGAGTTCATTATCTCCTAACGTATTTATTGCTGTAAGTGTGGTTACATAGTTTCTCTTTTCTTTTTATGTCCAAGAAACTGAAAAATCTATACGGTATTCATTCTGAGAAGTTTAAAGATTTAATGGATTTTTTGAAGTACTTTCTGATGGATTTTAATTCTGAATGAGACAATAACAGATCTGTGTTCGGTATTTGAATCTTGAGTGGTTTTTCAATGAAGGGTTGGTTGATTTTTATTTTTACTTTTTTCCTCCCAAGCTTCCATTATTGACCGTGTTGTTTGAATCTCTCATCCCCATCCCTGTGAGTGCGTGCAATATTGACTTTATTAAGGTGGAAACTTTAACCTCTCCTTTTTGTTCTGCTTTTTGTGGATTCCTGTACCGTCCATTCACCAACAGAGTGCTGTCTCTAATGACTATATTCATGAGAATCTTGTAGGAAGATGAATTTGATGGGATTTTCTTTGGAACAGGTGAAGAAAAGTTGATTTGGTGGTGAATTTAGTGCTCTACGTGTTGGTTTTAGTTATAGTTTTTCCAAATTTGGTTTCTTGGAGAAGTTCAAGCCGGAATCTGAAACAGAAAGAAAGAAGGGAAAGATTGCTACTGAACTGTTGAGCATAGAAGGGTATTCAGGAGTCAGAAAGGGGCCTTTAATTTCATAAATTGTGCAACTTTTCGGAGCAATTCCGAAGACAATTTGTTGGTTAATGGAAATAGAGAAGTGATTAAGATACAGCGAATCTTGATTTTGTAAAAACATTCTTTATCAGTTACCGGCTCTTGGTGTTGGTTTATATTGAGAAAAGATGGGTTCTTTTCCTGGGCATGTTCTTCCCGGGACATTGTTTCTTTTGGTTGGGGTGTGGCACATGTGGTGTTCAATAGTTAGATATGTATCCAATCCTAAATCTTTTCGGGTTAGAGTATGGAACCCTGTTCCTGGTTTTGATGGACGGCTTAAGTACTTGGAGCTTTACCTTATAGTAGTTGGGGGTTTCATTGATCTCTGTATAGAGTTTTTGTATTCAACCCATCTCAAGATCTTTGTTCATGGAGTCCTAAACCCTACTCACATGAACAACTTCGAGCATTCTGGAATGCTCCTCATGTTCTTCATCTTCGGTTTAATCACACTGCTTTCTGAGAAAACAAGGTGAATTCTCTATCTTTTTTGATCGTTTAATATTGCTCTTTAAAAAAAAATGAAAAATGAAAAAGAAATAAAAATTGAATGCTTTACTATCATCTGTTTGAATTATAATAATGTAGGAAACAAAAAGATCAGTTGCTTGTTTTCTATTTTTGGAACTTGGTAGAGCTTCATTCTTCTGGTGGGATTTTTGAAACGAGCAGTTGTAAATTTGTACTGGTTCTTTTTTCCAGTTTTACTTCAAAAAAGATGTGTAGGACCCGAAATATAATTCTCTTTTCAAATTCACATCAAAGATGCTTTTATGACCTTCAAATACTTGTGATAGCAGAGACTTGAATGAAATGAGCAAAGAAATAAACATGGGTCCATTGGATAAAGCTTTCAGATTTATTATGTGGTGTATCGTTTCTATTCTTGTTAAGATTGATTTAGATTGTTAATCTTACTTTGGACTGTGTTATTTCATACTCAATTACTATTGCACTTCTGGTGTCGTTTTGTCTTTTTTGCTTGACATTCTCTGAAGGATAGTTCCTTTGTTTGGAAAATTACAGTACACAACTTATGATAACTTATGCACTTTTCAACTTCCCGTAAATGGAATTAATTTTTACTTTTAATTAATTGAATGTAAGCTATCTAATTCATTGTCGGCAGCATTGTTTAGTTGAAAGGAAATTAAATATCATCTCTGTGTCTGTGACGTAGATCAAATGTCATCTCTGTCTCTGTGACGTATGAAACTGAAAGCCCAAGAATTATAGCGAGATTTTAGTGCTTTATTCCTGAAATATTAAGATGTAGTTCGTGATAATTATACACTTTGAACCTTTTTCTCTCCAGTGCCATAGTTTAAAATATTTCGGACTTGAGTTGCAAAAGTTTAAGCGCTGTTTGCTCATGTGCCAATACAGCTTTTAGTGTTGATGTAGTTTTGGAATGTGGTTTTCTTTGAATCAAGTTCGGGAAGTGAGAACTTCTGAAACTCCTAAGGTCGAAGAAATTTAGTAATTCTTTACAATCTAGAACCTTCTGCTTTGTTACAGTGTCTTTTGCCACATAACTTTTATATTAAGAGGAAGTTGTACTGTTCCATGTCTTGTATAACTCTAGCAACTAAGGCTTTTGCTAGCTGAACTTGTAACTTTCAATGAGCAATATTAATATTGTAACTTTTATCTAGACATGGGTACCGTTGGAGCAGATTGTTTAAAATATTTCTATGCTGAGATGCTAAACTCTGTGAATCTCAACTTAGTGATGCTAAAATCTAAGCTTCATCCATTCAGTTGCGTTGTTGTGAGCTGTAAATTATGCATCTGTTCATTAGAATTATATGTCTCATTGAATTCCTTTTGCAGTATTCAATCTTTTGCTTGTATGAGTGATGCAAAGTTTCCTCCATTTTCAGCTTTCTTCCCTTGCCAGAGGGAGCTCTGTGTTTAATTGTATCTGCAGCGTTCACTGCGGAGTATCTTCTATTCTATTTCCACTCAACTACCCATAAGGGTCTCGAGGGATATTATCACCTGATCCTTGTCCTTCTTATCGGCCTCTGCATTATCTCGGTTATTGCTGGAGCCCTTGCACCAAAAAGTTTCCCGGTCGATTTATGTAGTGGCATTGCAATAACACTTCAAGGCCTCTGGTTCTATCAGACTGCATTCACCCTATATGGTCCAATGATGCCAGATGGTTGCTTGCTCAAGGAAAGTGAGATTTCATGTCATTCAGCACAAGAAGAAGTCCGCGGAGAATTGCTTGCCAATGTTCAGCTATTCGGTCTTGTTCTCGGGGTTCTTGTTGCTGTTGTAGGAGCATACATCTATGCAGAGCCAAAATTTGGTCTTGGAGAGGTTTACACCTCACGAGCTCCAGACGATGAATGAAGACGAGCTTCTAAAACATTCTTGGGTTGGGTTGGGTACATTGAGTTTTTCTTTTTTCTAGTTGGAACTGAAAGAGGATTCTTTCTACGTGTGAGATTAGTTGTAGCTTATTAGATGTTTTGCATCCCATTTGTCATTATATCACATTTTGTAGTTAACTGAGTTGTTGTAGATTGAATTAATTAAAACCTGCCATAGTTAGAGATTTTATGTATTCAAGTTACCTGAATAGAAAATTTTTTGAACATGAAAGGAAGAGGTGCCCAGTCCAGTCTGGTTCGTTCTTTTGAGTAGTTATTTTAGTGATTTAAAAAAAAAAAAAGAAATTGGAACCTACAATATCATAGATTGTGTACGAGGTTAAGTACAGAGACACGTTGTCGTCAACTTGATCATATTTTATCACACAATTGGTATACATCAACGTTGTGGAGAATGACATAAACAAAATATTCCATAATTTTTGTTTTCTTTTAAATAAATAGTAAATCCAATGTAATGAGTTCTGGTTTAAATAATAATAAATCCGACGTAGGGACTTGTAATGCAATTGAAACGATTCTTTATTTATTATTTCTTTTCCCCGTAAGTTACATTTTGAGGCCTCATTATTAATTACTGGAGGGAGAGGGTTTGACGGTTTCAAATGACTTGAGGACGTACTTAGACGTCTGAGGACCAAATGCAACTTAGAAATTTAGCAGTAATTTGATTTCCACAGCCACAGGAACGTTGTGCTTACAGGATTTCAGGCAGGTAACCAATCTTTTCATATTCATATCATATGCCTTTACTCTCTTGTTTCTGCACGCCTGGAGCCAACAGCCAAGGGAAAATGGATTGAAATGAAACTTAAATTCATGTTTTAATTGAACGCGGTACGTTTAACTGCAGAACCCATGCTCTTTGTTTGTTTGTTTTTTTTTTTTTGTCCCCTGCTGCATCATTATTTAGGATCTTTTCCCCCTTAACTTAGAAACTTTCTGCTGATATATGATAAATCATTTTGCATAGAAATGATGAACAATGTATTTCAGAATGTATTAGATTAGGATTTTGGAACGAAATTTTGGGCACGAACGAATGTATCTATGTTTAACGGCCCGAACCTCCAACTTACGTCCTTACCTCATCATTGATTATTTCTATTCATTCACATATTCCTATATGTGATTATTATTTGGGTATTCAATTTTTGCATAATGAAACTATAACTACACAAATTCGGATAAGAATAATGCTTGGTGGTGTTTAATAACGGTTTTTATGCTATGTTAGTTTCCTGGTAATGCATGGAATCGTTTTGTGTTCTTGTCAAATTAACGAAGCCTAAGAAAGACCAATGTAAGTGCATGTTTCAGATAGCTGAAATATTTCTTTCCATTTTTGCACGAATTTCTAAACAGATAGGTTGGTGTTTAATTGTTTATTTATGATGATGGATGTTAATGTGTGCAGATTCTTCTTCTCTGCATCTCTTTTCCATTTTGTTTCCTCTCTATTTTCTTCATTTATTTTGCCTTACATATATAGTTCCTCAGTTGCAGAATGCATTACTTATAAATTTCTTTCTGTAGCATTAACCTTAAATTATATTGTGAAGGGTAATTCTATTCTCTACAGCTTCTTAAGCATTAATTTTCTCCCCTTAATTTCTTTTGCTCATACATATATATTCAGAACGAGCGCTTATATTTTTTTATTAAGATGGCAAAGAACCTCTGGGATGGGTCGAAGAAGGACTTCGCCGATCATATTGACCCTGAAAGAGAAGAACAGCTGAAATGGATAAAAATAGGTAGGTATGCAAATACAGAACAACCATTCTTCTCATAAATGTACAGGAAAATTTATGCTAATTATAGAATGACAATTTGTACGGGTAAGTTACTATTGCATAATCGTCTGATGAAAATATGCATAGCCTTAAGTAACTTGTAAAAGTGCTACATTGCCAGTACAAGTTGTCACTCATCTTTAATCATTCCAGAGAACTCAGCTAGGCATTCTTCTGAAATCGGTGGTTAAATCAGTAATTTGCATAGCGTTGCAGCATTTGGCCTGTTTCCACCATCACAGTTTTATTCTTTTATAAAAACACTGATTGATGTTCTCGTCTGAAAAAAAATGCAAAGTTTCCTTTTACTGCAGAAATTGAGTCTAGAGTGAAATGGATTTTGAAGCTAGCCAAAGAGATAAACCAAGGCAACAAAGACGGGAACCAGACGACAAAGTCAGAACTTGTTCATCTTGTTGAAGATTTCCAGAAACAGTATGAATCCTTGTACTCTCTTTATGAAGATTTAAGAGAAGAGGTGAAGAAAAAAGTTGACGAAGGAGACTATGACAGTTCTGAGTCCACCGCAGATTCAGAGTCATACTATTCTCCAGAAGAGTCAAATGGTAAATACAGTGAAATCAGTAGTAAGAGTCCACGAGTACAAGATGGTGATGATCAGGAACGTGAAACCTCGGATTTAGAAGATACTATCCTCAAGGATAAATTGACCTCTACTAGTGAAGTGAAAGACACCGTACTTTTGAGTTCAGATTCTTCATCCTTCAGCAAATATCTGCATACCAAGGAAACTCCCAAGGACCTTGGAATTAAAAATGATGAGTCAGAAAGCCCAAAACAAATATCTTCGGATTCCACTGTCTTCTTAAAGGAAAAATTGGTTGAAAGAGAGGAACTGTTATCTCTTGTAAAAGAGCTACAGGGAAAGGCTAAAAAATGGAAGCACAAAAATGAAAACCTGTCAACTGAGAAAAGAGCACTTGAGGAGGAAATTGTGTACAAGTCAAATGAAGCCAAGGAACTGAGAGAGAGAAATTCTAGATTGGAGACTCAAATTTTGGAACTCGAAGCTACATTCAGAGAGAAGGAAAGCCAATTTTCTGAAGTGAGAAAAAAATATGAGGAATATAAAAAGTTGTACCTGTCCAGAATTGAAGGCCTTGAGGCTCAGGTGAATAGTCAGCAGCTCAAAATAGAGACTTCACACTCTCAGAATGAGGCGCAGGATGAGCATTTATCATCTGAAGCTACAAATGGGTTTTCTCAAATCAAAAGCCTAATGGAAAGTGTTGGTGTTTTGCAGCAGGCTCTTCCGATCTGTGCATGAGAACACAGAAAGATAAATTGGAGTTGGAACTTGAAATGAGATCAAAGGAAACATCTGACTGCCTAGTTAAAATGGAAAATTTGAGCGATAGATTAACAAATCAGAGTTCAAATGAGCATAGGACATTGGAGGAAAAGGAAGATCTTCAAGTTCATGTGACAGATTTAGAAGTCAAGGTTCATTCTTTAGGTAGTCAAAAGAGTGACTTGGAGGAGCAGATAACAGGCATAAGTCAAGAAGCCAATCAATCAAAGACAGAAAAAGAAGAACTAGATGCAAAATTATTCAAATTGCAGAAAGTACTTTCCAACAGGGAAAAAGAACTATCCATGGAAAAATGTAAACTTAAGGATCATCAAAATGCTGTCTCTACTCAGGTTGCATCCTTGACAAAGCAGGTTAGAGATCTTGAGAAGAAGTTGCACCCTTTGCAAAGTGAAAAGGATAGATTGCAGCTGGAATCGAAAGCCTTGCAAAATGAGAAGAAGAAAATACAAATGGAGCTTGAGAGAGAGAAATCCGAGAAAGAGAAAGTAATTATTGAATTAAACAACAAACTTTCAGATCAGCAGAGGATTCAAAAAGATCTGGAGGCTGTGATGAGCAAGTTAAAGAAGGAAAACAGTTTGAAGACAAACCTCCATATTGTCGAAAAGAAAGTTGAAGAAATGGGACAAGACCTTAGGAAACAGTTTGAAGACAATCTCAGAATTTTGAGCCAGAGAATTAGGATTACAGAACAATTGCATATGGAGAACAAAGACTGGTACAGGAAGAAGATGGAAATGTTTAAACAAGAAAACCAGGATGCATCAGACACAGCAAAGCATATGCTCAACTCATTAGATACAGTGGCGTTGAAGTTTGAAGAATGCCATGCAAATTTCTTGAACCGAATTTCAAAAGTATCTTGTGAGTTGAAATTTGCAAAGGATTGGGCGATGAGGAAAAATAAAGCATTGCTACTTGTGAGGGACGATTCAGATTGTTTGCTCGCACAGTTAGACGACAAAGAGGCAGAAATACTAGCATTCAGAGAGAGGCTTTGGAAGTCAGAATATAAAGTGAGAGAAGTGGAGAAAATGTTGAAGGAGAAAGAAGAAGCAATGATAGGACTTCAAGAGGAGAAAAGGGAAGCAATTAGGCAGTTATGCGTGTGGATTGATTATCACCGGAGTCGGTCCGATTATTACAATAAAATATTGTCAGAGATCACTACACCTCGCCGGCGAACAGTATCGTAGTTAATTTTCCTATGATTTTTGCTATCATCGATCACCAATTTTCCGTATCTTTTTTATATATTCCATTACATTTGTATACCACCTCTAATTTCTTTGGGGTGACTAAGCCTTGTTTAGTTTTGCTGGTAATATGGCGGTTGGAATTTTCATTAGCCATCCCGTTTTCCGCGAAAGCAACTCCCAATTAGTTAGTTATTCAATGTTCAAATTCTTTTGTTTGCCTTTTTCTTTTTCATCTGGTCGGATGGATTAGTAACCGGTCAGTCTTGTATTAATTTCAGGCACGTCAAAATGTGCACTTTTTAGTTTTTACACATCAATTGTTTTTTCCCCCTTCATTTTTCCCCTTTTTGGCCGGTAACGTTATTAACTTAACACATCGTTTTAACCTCACTCCACGATACCAAATATGTCAAAGTTTGGCTACACAACAAGTGACAACCATGAAACGATGAGTACGGATGTATCTTCCATAAGAGTCTTGATTGCTTTGTTTAGTTGTATAGTACAAAAGTCACCAAAAATAATGTTCTATGGTCTTAATAAGAAAAACTGGCAACTTCTTCATCTTCATCTTCGTCCTCATCTATGGCATCTGCATCATCCTCACTGAACCTAACATGATCCTCGTCCTCATCTTCCACCTCTTCATCTTCATCCAGTGCCATACTCTTATCATCCCGTCTTTTATCCTTCAGACCAGTGTTCAATACCACAGTTTCCCCTCTTGACTTCTCCATGTCTTTTTTCAGCTTATCCATGTTTTCCTTTCTACGTTCTTCCTCCAAGCGCAGCTTCTCTTCCCGTCTCTTGTCAAGATCAGCCCTAAGGAAGCAAGAGTAGAATTTCATTGACACTCATCCTTCAGAAAAGAAATGGCAAAAACAACGTATAACTTTATGTAACAACATTTAGAAAACAGAGTGATTTATCAACGAGAAATCAGTACTTGTAAGTTTCCATGTACTCTTCTGCACTGGCTTCGATGGCCTTAAAAAATGCATCCACTCCAGCACCAGATACTGCAGACACTCCGACAGATCTGAGATTTTTATAGAACTCCTCCAGAGCAAGAGAGAGGCTACGTGTTAGGGTTGATGTGTAAGAGTGATCCGAATCTAGTGCCGCATGAAATACTTCAAAATCTTCCATCCACTACCCTCACAAGAGTTAAAAAAAAAAAAAAAAAGGTTCATTTCAAGTTGAAAAACAAGGACTTAGGCTACTATTACTCAATGATATTTTTATGAACATGTCAACCAAATAGATAGTCAAATGTACCTCCAAAGCAAACTGATGTTGAGCCACATCTGTTTTGTTAAACACCAGAACCAACGGCAACCGGGTCTTATATAGGATACTACAAGCATATAGCATATTGCTCATGAAGGTAGCTGGATTTGCTGAACGTGGTGTATCAACAACATACGCTATCACTGTAGGAAATGTTGAAGCAAAAGCTTCTGTGATAATTGCTCCGGATGCAGACCAAGTGAAAATCTCAATTTGACCAGGAGTGTCAACCAGAACATAGTCAAGCTGATCGGCTCGCTTCTCAATAACTGATATTACCTGCATTTCGCACCAAGAATACATCAAGGCTCCTTTTGCCATCATGTGTTAGATACTAGACTCAGGGACAGTGCCTAATTCACGTGCCCACAGAATCAGCGACAATTAAAAATTAATTAACTATTAAAAATTTATTAACTACCTGTTGACTCTGTACATGTCAGTTGAAAGCAAAAAAAGTTTTTGATGCTAATTACACATAACTTCAGAATTCTAGTGACTTTTGACTAGCTCCTCTGTATACATTAATTACAAAACTTAAATTTCTTCAACCTGTTGCGATTCGGTCAAAACCAACCTAAATGACCAACTATGACAATTTTTTCTTGTTCAAACAGAAACTCAAAAGACATCTCTGTGCAGTTGGTAATTCTATAAACTGAAAAAAGCACATACTACAAATATTCTTGAGTAATGAGCATCAGATGTAAAGTTGACAGACTGCAGAAGCCAGAGAATAAAAATCCAAAGCCAAATTACGAGTTAAGTAGACTTCATTGAACTGATTCATGATGCAGATATCAAGCTTCCAGATTCTAAATGAGCCTAACAGAGTATGACAAGCAAATCTTCAACTGAAGTAGTCCATTTTGAGAAATAGCATGACCATAGCTAACTATTTGATACAGTGCAATCATTTCTTGTTACATAAACTTGACAATTTGCTACCTTGTAAAGATAAGAAGTGGCAGTTGTACGAACTTAGGTGAAGTTCTATATTAGTCATTAAATTGATAAGGTCGTATTTTGTAAAGAGAATGGCCACTACAATTTATTCTGACAACAAACGCCAATTTATTCTGACAACAAACGCAAAACAAGTTGACAATTATAAATTATAAACCGCAAAGAAGAGATTTCACCTCATCAAACTTTGTTGAGAACAAGTTAAGAGAAGTCAAAATTCCTCCATTAGGTCCAAGATTGAATTCTTTCATGACTTCCTTGTACCGAACAGTGTCCCTTATATCAATATTTGCCGCAAATGGAAGAGTCAAAACTGCTGGATCAAGATTGATAACATAACCGCGACTTTTTGAAGCCATAGTGTGAAAGACAAGACGGTTAAGAAACGTAGTCTTTCCACTCCCTGTTATATTCAAAAGTCTCTGCATAAATAATCAGACTACAAACTAGAAAAAATAACAAGGCAACCAAATATCATACACTAGCTAAATGTAATGCAACAATACCTGCCATTCCTACAACAATGATGATAATTGGTTTTCTCTTAAAGCTAGAAGATGGTTCTGCAATTTTTAGATTCTCCATTGTTTTGGAAATGTGTTCTGCCTCATTACTCTTCAACTTGAAACAAACAAATAGACAATGTCAAGGACATGGTTACAAAATTCTCTCTTTCCGAAGTAATTAGCATGCAAACAGCCAGAATGAAGTACTCTAAAGGAGCTATTTACCTCGGTCTCCATTTGCACATGTGATGGAGAAGCATCTTGGGATTTCGGATCAATGTCCATTTTTTCAGATTACCAGAGCAAACAATGATTATTCAGGCTTCAAGCTAAAAGATAAAAAACAGAACATGAAATAAAATAAATAGAAAACTGCTAGAACAATGGAGAATATAAATAAGATAAATGGGTAATCATCAGGTTCTAAAATTGGAAAGCAATGGTAAGTCAATCTTCAATGTAGGAAACGCTAAAAAAAAACTAATAGCTTCTAAAGAAATAATAAGAACTAAACCTTTTCTATTTTATGCTGCTTTGGTACGATATTACGCATATGTAGTATATAAGATGCCATATCGCAGAGCATAAATTAACAGCTTTTAAAGAAATAATAATAAAAGTATAAAATCAATTGACTATGTTGTATCTCATGATGAGTTTCACCTATCTAAATTGACTCCCCTGCTCAGCTGTTAATAACAGCATAACACAATATTCATTGGTGGAGTTCTAAATTCTTTTCTTTCCATGGGAAAATAAGCAACAGGGAATATAATCCCATAAAACTCCGAAAAGCTAATAATATTTTGGATTCCTCAATTAATCAAGATACATAATATTCTACAAACATGTTATTCTTGCATGAATTAAGTCCAAAACACAAGTAAAATTCATGATTCCAACCCCCCAAGGGTTGTCGATTTATTTTCCTATCTTTGTTATGATAACCTTTATGCACACCAAGCTACTACCGAATATCTCTCCATTGTCTTACGTTATCTACAACTTATTTTTTCACTACAAAAAAAACTCTACAATTCAAACTCACACTAACCACACATTTTCACCTTTTCACAATTCTCTATAATCTCTCTCCACTTTTCCACCACACATTTCAAACAATAATCTCTTTTAACCAAAAAAAGCTAAAATTCTCGTTACAACAAACAAGCTCTTAGTTGAAGGACAATCCATTTGCACTCAAGGACGGAGCCACCTGGAGTCCAGTGGCAGACTTTGGTTGTGGTTATTTTACTTATAACACTAGACACACTTACAACACCATAAACAACTACAACAAAAATTCAAGATGGATACTGGCAGAAAATCCAGGTACTTAAGGAAGATTAGCATAACGAAAAAAGAAAAGGAAATCAATGCAACCAGTGGCGGAGCCAGGATTTCAACTTAGTGGGGTCAGAAATTTTAGAAAAGAGAAAATGCAAAATAGAAGAGTAATAAAATTAAATACAAATGTTATACCTTACAATTTTTCTCTACGGGTTTTCGTTCTGTAACCGTTTTACAATGAGTTCATCATCAAGTTTCAAAAATATATTTCTCTCTACATTAACAAATAAATTTGTGATACTTGAACAACAATCCCCTCAACTTGCTACCAGTCTACTAGACTACTACTCCTCCTCCTTTGAAAATTGAAATCCTCCAGTGAACAAACAAACAACTCCAGTTTCTGATTCTCCTTAAAGAGGAAAAGACCTGAGGAAAAACTCAGATTTTTTCCATTCATTATTCACATATCTATATAAGGGAAAATTGGAGATAAGTTTAACTCCTAAAAGATTACAACAAATAATTTATCACCTAGCACACTTATCAATAGAGATACAACAAAAATCTGTACAAAATATTCTTGAGAAAAATACAAAGTTAATGCTACAACTAATGAACTAAACACACACAAAAAAAAGGAAAAAAGAGAAAAAAAAACTGTTTCTTTCCTAATACTCCTTAGGCTGCTCGGCCTTGCCATTGACAAAGGAAACAAGACACAATTTTTTGCTTTTTGGTTTCCACACATTCACAATCACAGAACTCAGGCAACTAATCAAAGTCAAGCATAATGCCAAAAATTAAAAACCAGTCATAACTTGTAAAATTTAGGGTTAACGCATAGGTTACATGTTGCCCTATTGGTGGCGAGAGGATGCCGAGAACCAGAAGCTAAAAACGCTCAGCTCGATTGCCTTAGCCGTCGCCGTCCGTAGCTGTCGGCGGAAGAAAATGGTGGTCGGATCGGATTTGGCCTTTGGAATTTGGATTTCTGAACTTCGAAGTTCGAGAGTAAAAAGAAGAAACGAGTTTCTGGTTTCTGATTTTTGGTTCGTTATCAAAGTGACGGGGGCTTTATTTATTAGAGCTTGTCAGACAAAGAGTCAAGGGGTAAAAATCAAAAAGCAAAAAATTAGGAGGAAAAAATTTATTTTTAAATAATGTGTAGAGGAAAAAATAGGGAAAATATATTAAAAGATTTTATTTATTTTTAAAAAAATTTTTTACACATTTTTTTGTTATTATTTTTTTTATCATATAATTTATATTCAATTTTTTACATAGTATTAATTTTTTTTAAATTTAATATATATTATTTTAAGGAATGAAGTGGGGGAGGTAAAAGAGATGCTACATTGTAAAACATTATGAGAAATAAAATTCCTTTTTTAACATTTGCTCTCTTTTATTTTCTGTTAATGGCTAAGCATGCCATACAAGGTTAAATCAAGCAAAACACTATAAGCAGATAACAAGCAACGCAGGAAGGAAGTTACAAGAAAACAACGAAGAGGTGTGTTTTAACTGCCTAAAGTTTTACTCATA
>CAVNYN010209071.1:0-53369 GCA_963692815.1 Nyctanthes arbor-tristis
TATAAGTGCTTAAACTTGAGCAGACTGGTCAATATCTAAATTTTAAAAATGCAATACAAAAATATTTAAATTAAATTACGCGTGACATTGATGAATACAAAATTTCAAATGCATGCCCACGCCCGACACTAGTAATAATTGATACTCCATTCGTATCAAAAAGATATTTTGATTTTCCTTTTTTATATGTCCCAAATTAAATTCACATTTCTTTTTTAGAGGTGTATTAAAATTTTATTTTTCCTATCATACCCCTATTTAATATTTTTGGAATTAACCACAATAATAATATATGGTCAACTTAGTTATGTGTGAACTAATAAACTTTTCATGAGTAAATAAGAGTATTATAGGAAGGGTTAATTTCACAAAAGGTCTCCAACCTTTAAGTGAAGAATCGGTTTCGTCTCCAACCTTTTTTTCACTCTCCAGGGTTCCCAATCTTTCATAAATGGCACAATAGGTCCCTTTCGACACTATTTCCTTAACTTTTCATGGAAAATGATAGTTATACCATTTTAACTTTTTAATTTCTCCTCCCTCTCTCTCTCTCTCTCTCTCTCTCTCTCTATAGATATCCTAAATATATAAAAGAGTGAAAATGTGTTACTATTCCTACTTTGGTCGGCTAATTCCTTTTTTTTTTTGGGGGGGGGGGAGGCTTGTGGCTTTTTGCTTGTTTATGCTTAAAGGAATTTCCACTTATTTTCATTCTTTTGATAATTATAATATTATTCTGAAATAAAAAATATGCAATATTGATGACAAATTAAAGATCTCAACTCATATTTTAATACAAGTTAATAAATGAGAGCAAATTATAAACATATTTTTTGTAAAATTGTATTAAGATGTAAAGTAAAAGTTTTGCTTTATTGTTTTTAAATTTTCTCAACATCCAATTACTTTTAAATTAGTTTATTTGAGTCCAATTGTAATATCTATATGAACCTTTTTGACAATATATATAAGAAACATTAAATGCTGAATTAACATATTGCTCGTAAAATAGTCACAAGTATTTAGTAAAATTTTTATTTATGCTTTTTCTGAATATTTTTGAATTAGTTCACGCTAGCCCAAAATTACTATATATAGGAATTTTCATATAGAACCTAAGATATGTTACTTATGAGACTAATTATATGACACTGCGGAATGTGACATGATTTATAACATGATCTAACGTGACTAATTTCAATTCGAGTTCAATCTCCTATCAAATTGGATAACTTAGTGTGTCTTTTTAGTTTTTTGCTATTACAATTTCAAAACAAGGTTGTACATTTTATGAGCAAAAAAGTCACGTCTGTACATACAAAGTCACCCAACGAGTAAAGCAAAAGGAGAAAGAAACATTTTTCCTAAATCTTATATGTCAATTCAATTAAATTAGATTAAATGCTATTACATTTTTTCTGTAAAAAAAATGCTATTACATTTTAGCATTTTAATAATTAATTCAATTCACTTGTATTTATGTGAATTCAACTAAGTTCTACTATTTATGCCCCAAAAAGATAGTCATATTCATTTTTCACATAAATTAAGAAAATTTCATTTAATAGTATTGAAAGAGTAAATGTTAACACCATTTAAGTTCCAAAAAGATGGTCATATTCCTTTCTTCACATGAATTAAGAAAATTTCATTTAATAATATTGAAAAAGTAAATGTTAACACCATTTAAGTCCTAAAAAGATAGTCATATATATTCTTTTTTCACATAAATTAAGAAAATTTCATTTAATAATATTAGAAAAGTAAATGTTAACATCATTTCCCTATTATACCATTTCATTTATTAATTATTCTACTTTAATAATTTTTTTTAATAATTATACACATTAAATTTGTAAATATAAGAGTATTAATATTTTAAATACTTTTTAAAAAACCTAGATGGTCTTTTTAAGACGGGTAGTATTAATTAAATAATAAATTGTTTAAGTTCTATTTAAAATTAAACAAAAAAAAACTATACATATAACACAAAATATAGAAAACTTAATGCTTTATTAAAACTGGAGAATTTGATGTTACATTCATGTATTGATTTTGAGTTTCCCATGGCAAAAGTATTTGCTCATCAACTTAAATATGTTCTCAGTGACTTCTCGCTACATAGGCGTCTGACAGTATAATCTGATGGGGATCAGGACTATCAATTATATTATTTAGTTAATATTTATTCATTGTTCATTTCATTACGATCACTAATATTTGCAAAATTATAACCAAAAACACGTGCAAAGCATTGACACAACTAGTATAATTATATATTATATTATATAATTAAAAGAGCAACTTCCATTGACACTATTTACACTTTTGTAGGTTTTTTTTCTTTTTCTTTTTCGTTTTTATTTATTTATTTATTTTATGTCTTGTTTGTTTATTTCTTACTTAACGATATTCACTTATTTTTAATCACTTTCAACGGTACTATACATACTTTGTAGGCTGTTTTCTTTTTCCTTTTTTTTTAAAAAAAATTTATACCTTTGTTTGTTTCTTTCTTTCTTAATGAGTTTCCTTATTTTTATTCTAATTAAATCCAATTTATAAGTTTTATTAGTTACTTAAATAATAATAATAATTTTAGTTAAGTTCTTCTTCCAACTAATATGTCAACTTTTAATGAAACTTTTTATAAATTACTTTAAACATATAATTATTCTTATAAAACTTATTTTATTTATTATTAATAAAATCTCTTTTTCAATTCTAACTAACATCGTGCACTTCACGATCCCAATTAGTTATAAACAAAACATTTAAAAATATTAAAAATAATAAAAAAATAAAAAAGGGAAAACACCCACCCTACCCTAGCCTACCCTACCCACCTATCCCTCTCAATTTGTTGCCATTTCCGGCCGCCAAAATGGGAGAATTCACACACCCCCAAGAACACTGTCAGAAATGACAGCTGGCAGTGTTTTTGTTCCGGCAACAAATGGCAGCGTTTTTGTTAGAAATTGCAGCAGACTGTTGCCATTTCTGACAATGTTTTTGCTTCCAGAAGCAGCAGTAACTTTTCGGTAGAAAAAAGGGGGTGTTCACCCCACCTTTGTGGCCGTCGGAAAAAGGCAGTCTTTGCCGCCATTTCTGGTAGCAAATTGAAAGGTTGGGGACTCAAGAGAGTGAAAAAAAGATTAGAGACGAAATCAATTTTTAGCTCAAAGGTTAAGGACCTTTTGTAAAATTAACCCTTATAAGAATTATGTAGGTTAATTTTATTTTTCCAAGTACGTTAATCACTTTGTCTTAATCTATGTAAAATATAAAAAAGAAATATTTTTATGGGACGGATGGAGTATAAGAGTATTGTTCAAAAACTACTTTAAAACTCTCCAACAAAAAATTTCTAATCACATATGGTTTGTATAGTTGCACACTAACTTATTTAATATAAATATAGGGGTTGTTTGAACCATTTTATTTTTTCTATTTATAAATTTTTTTACCATAATTTAATTATTGTTTTGACAAATATTTAACGATCACCATACATTTTAAACTTCAATTAAATCCCCACCACTCATTTTCACTCTTTATAAATTTCCTTTATAAATTGTAACAGTAAAGAGCTTCAGACAAGCTCATGATATAAGGTGGAAGGTTTAACAAAAGTTTAGGAGGTTTGTGAAATTTTTTATATTGATATAAATTCCTAAGATTCTCCCAAATCGAACAGAACGGTTGATCCCATAAACCTCTGTATTTCGTTGTAGCTGAGAATTCCCAAAATGATGCGAGCTCCGACTCCGAGCATGCCCAACCAGCCGGTACCGGAGATGGAGCAGAACAACCCACAGCAGCCGCCGCCGCAGCAGCATCAGAGAGCTTCTTCTTCTTCCTCTTCTCGGGCCCACCAATTCCACCACCCTGCCCGGCCTACGATCATCGACCTCTTCAACCTGTATTTGGGCTGCGTAATTACGAATCCCTGTGGTTATTAGAACTATGTTAATGCTTTTCACTTTACTCTATTTTCTTTTTTCGTTTTATTTCCTTTTTTTTTTCCTGGGTTTTGCAGAAGGGTGCTTGGCAGAAATCGAATGATTCATTTACAGAGCCTCCGTAAGTTATTGATCTTTTTTTTATTATTTAATCTTTGTGAGCTTCCTTAGATATTTTTACTAAGTTTCTGAAATTTAGCAATTTTGAACCCCCTTTTTTTTTTGTGGCAAATTCTCTGATACGAGAACTCTGCTGAGTTTTAGAGCATCTCCAACAGTCTCTTTAATGTTAAAGAGCATCTTTTAATTTAGAGAGCAAATATTTTAATCAAGTCCAACAAACTCTTTATTTTGCCTGTATCAAGAAACATTTATTACGATAATTTATTTTTAATCTATATTTTATTATTTTAATTGTTTTTGACCATTAAGATTAATTGTGGTTTGGTTGAATCAAGAAAAGAGTATTAAAATCTTTGAACATTAAATTATAGAGAGTGAGTTTGGCTCTCCAAATTTAGAGAGTCAAATTCACTCTCTACTTCAAAACTAAAATTGAGAGTCTATTGGAGCTCAATTTCAATACTGGACTCTTTAAAATAAAGAGTATTTTATATTTAAAGAGCCTATTACAGATGCTCACACTGGAGTTGGTACCCAATGAACTATAAAGTGAAAATACTTCTGAACTTTAAAAAGCTGCTGTTTTTCATTTTTGTAAGGACCATTACATGAATCTTACATATACCTTATGTAAGCAATTCATGATTTATTTTGAAAAGATTAATGTATATTCTACATTTGCTTATTTGTAGTAGAAACTAGTAATATTAATGTTGAGGTATTTCTTCTTCTTTTTATTTTTTTGAGTACAAAGTGGGAAATGTAAGGACGAATGGTGATTCAAACCCGGATTTAATATACTGGTAAGGCGGTGCTTCTGCCACTATTAACAAAAAGGAAAAAGGAAAAAAGGTGGAAAACATTTTTGGTTCATTAGTTTATCAAGTGTAAGTCTGGACTTCATCAAATGAATATTCTGTTGAGGAGAAATTACTTATCTACTCATATAAAAAAATAGAGGAGATAAAGTATTTCTTTTCCTAAAAAATAGTCTTTGGCTGCTGGTTTTTTATTCGGAAACCATATTTGACGCCATTTACAATTTACGCATCGACACTGAAATTTTCTCATCTTGTCTTTGTGGTTCTTTGTACGGATAAAATAGCCACTGATAAAATTGCTCCATAGGAACAAGACACAGAAGCGGATTACTGCACTTAACAGAGATCTTCCTCCGTCAAATGAACAGTTCCTCGTAGATTTTGAGCAGCTACAGAACCAGTTTCCTGTAAGCTTTGATGACAAGTGCTGGTAACATCAATTAGTTGGTTTATTGATTAGATCAAATTGGTTTCTTGACTTCGTGCTGCATCTTCCAGGACCAGGAGCAGCTGCGTGCAGTGACAGAATCTGTTCTAATTTCTCTGGTTATCCAATGTTGTAGTCATGCACCACGGGCAGAGTCCCTTCTCTTTGCTTTACGCAGTTTGTTTAGTATAGGTTACATAAACTGGGATACTTTCTTGCCATCTCTTCTTTCTTCAGTTTCTTCTTCAGAGACATCTGCTGGCCAAGGGAGCCAAACACTAGCAGCTGTAGCCTCTACAACTTCATCGCAGTCGGGTATCTTGCCATCCTCGAGCATGGTTCCTAACACCTCTAATTTTCAGTCGTCAAATCCTGCTTCTCCCTTGCCCTCAGTTCATGGTATTGGATCCCCTGCTCAGTCAGCCGCTGAACCGTCATCTGGTGCCACATTGTCACCTACAAAGCCTACTGATGTCATCTGCACTGCTCAGCAGCCAGCACAGGTCAATTTATCAATCCGGGATAGTGCTGTAAACAGTCTACGTCAGCTGTGCTGTAAGATGATTTTGATTGGCCTTGAGTCTAATCTAAAGCCGGGCACACATGCAGATATTTTCTACCACATGTTGAATTGGCTAATTAACTGGGACCAGAAACATCAGGGAATTGATGAATTTGACAGTATAAAGCAGTCGAAACCTGACAAGGCTTTAATTGAATGGCTACATAGTTGTTTAGACGTGATCTGGCTGTTAGTTGAAGTTGATCGTTGCCGCGTGCCGTTTTATGAACTTCTTCGTAGTGGTTTGCAGTTTATTGAGAATATACCAGATGACGAGGCATTGTTTACACTTATTTTGGAGATCCATAGGAGGCGTGATATGGTGGCGATGCACATGCAAATGTTAGATCAACATCTCCATTGCCCTACATTTGGGACCCCACGGCTTTTGCCTCAGGCAACAAACACGTCTGGTGAAACAGTGGCTACTGCAAGATATTCACCAATTACTTATCCAAGTGTGCTTGGAGAACCTTTGCATGGAGAGGTGATGCCTTTTTTTGTTAACATATATGAGGAATTACTTTATTTCTTCTCTTGATTTTGATATACATAAAATAAATTTTAGATTCGAGAAATGCGAATTCTGAGGATCATGCAGAAATAATTGCAATTCACTTGGTAATAGAAGGGTCTACAGAATTAGAAGTAGCTCCAAAATCAAGTGGTGTTTGTTTAGATTTGGGTAAAGCAATTTGGATATCTTGCAGAGCATAGTACTTGTAATTGATATTTCGTGACTATTATACGTAGAGCACATCTTTTATGTTGCAACCAGGAAAAAATGCAAATTTAAGGAATCCTTGAACAAGCCTAGCTATAGAGAGATTCTTTATGGTTGTTTAAAGGATCAGATATTTAATGTCTTTTGGGTGCTGAATTGAAATGGAGTTGCAAGAGGGATTTGATAGTATGATGGAAAATATATGTCCATGCAAAGACTTGCAAGCTATAACTTGTGCTGTAACAGGGCTGGGTCAGTTAGATTTGAGAATATATATATATATATATATAAGCAGAGTTTGTCTAGCTCAATTGATCGTCGGGCTCAATTAGAAACAATTTTCCGCTCATTGTTTGGTTTGTTTAGAAAACCAATTTGCTGACGTCACTATTCTATTATTATTATTATTATTATTATTATTCTTTTCCTTATTGTTATACTTTTCCTTTTGATCATTTAATTTAATATTTTTATTTTAAGACTCTATCTACATATTAATTTATTATTTTTAATTTAGGACTCTATCTTTATATTACATTTTGATTAGATATACCTCATATTTGCCTAATGGATTTCAATTTTACTTTGTTCCATTGTATGATTTCATGATTTTATATTCTCTTACTCCAGTGTATTTTATTTTGTCAGCATAATATATCCGTGAAATACACGGGTGTAAAGTATAGTATGTCAGTAAATACAGGGGTGTGAAACTAATATAGATTATGCTATCGGGTTTTATTGTCTTTAAAGGAAATAAAAGATAAGAATTAATAAAAAAATTATTGGTTCAATTATTATACTTTTCCTTATTGTTATACTTTTTCTTTTAATCATTTAATTTAATATTTTTATTTTGGGACTCTATCTGCATATTACATTTTAGTTAGATATATCTTATATTTGTCTAATGAATTCGAATTACATAAAAGTAGATAATATATCAATCTAGTTTCAATATTATTATTATTGTACTTTTCCTTATTATTATACTTTTCCTTTTACTCATTTAATTTAATGTTTTTATTTTGGGACTCTATTTATATATTACATTTTAGTTAGATATATTTCATAGTTGCCTAATAGATGCTGATTTTACTTTGTTCAATTATATAATTTCATGATTTTATGTTCTCACACTCCATTGTATTTCACTGTCAACATAATATGTTCGTGAAACGCATGGGTATGAAGCATAGTATGTCCGTAAATGGATGGGTGTGAAACTAATATATAATTATGTTATCGGGTTTTAATGTCTTTTAAGGAAATAAAAAATAAGATTTAATAAAAAAATTATTGGTTCAATGAGATGGCGATGGATTAATAACAAGAATTTAAAATTATGTCATCAAGATAAAGAATTGATTGCATGCTACTTGCAGATGCAGGATGCACATTAATTCCATGCATGTTGTTTTTTTTTTTTTAAATGACATTGAGCTTGACAAAAACAATTATGTTATATTTTATTTATGAAATTCCTTTATAATCTAGTGATAAGATAAACTTTGACATTTTTTTTTACCCATGTTTTCCTCTTATCTCAAGTTGTATTATTTGTTATTAAATTATCTGTATTTTCCGTCTTAATCCTAACAATGGCCCAAGTGACCTGAGCATGGCCAAGTGACCTGAGCATGCCATTTTAACAATAACTTGAATGGTTTCTATCCAAACTCGAAAATGACCAACTCTTCCCCAGTTGTTGGGGAGTAGACGTCAAGATTTGAAGGTATAAGATGCCTTTGCAACAGGTGCTAAATGATGTGGGAATTCAATATGCGGGTTTTTTTTAATATATATACTAAGAACCACATATGATGGTATTAGCTTTTTGGTATCAGCCCTCTTCCTATATGCTCTCTTGTTTGAAACAAAGAAGGAAAAATAGTCTAGAATTCTTTTGAGTATGAAAAGTTAGAATGATGGAATGATTGATACCATATTTATGCTCCATTTTCAAATTAGATCACATGAACAAAGTTCCCTTCAATTTAGCATCACTGGGTTTTTGTTTTATTTATTTGGAGTAGGATCTTGCAGCATCTATTCAAAGAGGAAGTCTTGACTGGGAACGGGCTCTCCGATGTTTGAGGCATGCTTTCCGTAACACTCCATCTCAAGACTGGTGGAGGCGTGTGCTTCTTTTGGCTCCTTGCCACAGGCTTCATGCACAAGCACCTACTCCTGGTGCTGTTTTTACTTCTGAAATGATTTGTGAAGCAACAATTGATCGGATTGTGGAATTGCTGAAGTTGACAAATTCAGGTAATAATTCTTACTCATTTTTTCTCCCCAGTTGTTAGTATGGATTCCTGTCAAAATGCAGATTCATGCAGCGGCGTAGAGAATACTAGGGCTTTGTTTGATTTAGATTCCCCATAATCAATTTTCACTTAAATTCATTTACAACCACACATATATCTATTAAAATAATCTTACACGTAAATTCTTAACTTTTCCTTACTTTTCAGCCACTCATTCTCCTAAAATCACTTTTTCACAAAATCAATTCTCAAAAATCTAAATCAAACACACTCTAATTATTCTACATCATAGGATAGCCTCTAGCTGTTTTCAACTTCTTTTTTTCTTGGGTTTTTTGTTGGGGCCCAGGCGTTAGATGATTTTTGCACCAAGGCACCATATATTATTGCATTATCATTGGTAATCAGAACATGATGAATATGAGTATGATGTGTTATCAGAACAATGCTGTGTCTACTAAGGTTTATTTTGTTCATATATACTGACACACGCCACAACGATGTAGTCATTAACGTTTAAACTTGTGTAGCCATCAACTGGTTGCCAATGCCATCCACGTTTTCCTCATTCACATCTCCTGAATTCACATTAATGAAGAAAAATAGCAAACCAAGCTAATTATGATAAACTTGCAAGACAATTTCATGAACTGAAAAGTGCAATCTAGTGAAAGAGATTTTTAAATTAGATTACACCTTTTTTCAAGCAAAAGATAATGGCAAACTGTCTGCAGCTTTGACATTTTGTTTTCCTAAACACGGGGTACAGGAAAAGAAGTAAATTTGAATGACTAGTCAGTCATGTTAAGCATAGCTCCTAAATAAATGACCCAATATTACTCTGAAAGCTACCGAGAAATCATTAAATCAGGCAGTCAAGCGTCATAATGCAAAAAAAGATGAGATATTGGTAAACCATAATAAAAAAATTAAGGTAAAGTTGAGTTCGAAGGTCATTGATAAAAAAATGACAAATTAGATTTCAACTAATCTTGAACTATCCAAGATATGCTTGAAAGAGTGAAATGGTCTAAATTTGTGTGGGAATTGCCAAAATAATGAACAAACCAACATTGAGTTGGTATAAATCGGTGCAAACACAATTGAATCAGATTGTAAAACTTCTGAACTGGCCTAATTCGTGAACAGCCTATAAACGTGCTCGACTGATCTCAAAGTGGGCTGGAGCATAAATTAGCTGGACACAAAATTAGAAGGAACCTGCATTAACACATTTTGAGTTCCATTGAATTCCTTACATTGCTTTGATCAATTTTGAAGGTACATCAGCAAATAAAATGGAAAAGAAATTATCCTAACATCTCTTCTCTTAATTATGTCCCAGCGTCTCTCTTATATTTAAGCTGATGAGGTCAACTGTAGAGCGGATACAACTATTTTCCACAAGCTTTAATTGAAATCTTTAGAAAGTAATTTTAACTTGCTTTTGACTTGCACGGTCTACTTTTATCCTTGTTAGTTTTTCTTTTCTCATTTGCTCCTACTGTTAATCTGCAGAGACAAATTGCTGGCAGGAATGGCTTATCTTTTCAGACTTGTTCTTTTTTCTCATGAAAAGTGGGTGCATTGATTTTGTTGACTTCGTGGACAAGTTGGTTTTCCGGCTTCAGGATGGTGATCGACATATTCTTAGGACAAATCATGTCACCTTGTTGCTTGCACAAATTATCAGGGTTGAACTAGTGATGAATGCTTTGAATAAAGACTCGAGGAAGGTTGTTTCTCATATCTTATTAATTTTTTTACTATGACAATTGTTGTGATTTCAAGTGCAGTTGCTTCTCCTCTGCAGAAACTCTACTGTGAACTATGATCCTTGTTTTCCTTATTTCTAAGGTTTTGTGTTGAGTAATTCAGGATGTCTAATTAGAAATTTTCATTTCATTTGTTTCATGACCATTTGGATTTAATCTTTATTTTGAGGATAGTTGTCTGTATCTAAATAAAAAATTTCAGATCATTTTGACGTTTGAATAAAATGTACTGGCAGGTGGAGACAACCAGAAAAATCCTCTCATTTCATAAAGAAGAAAAAAGCTCAGATCCTAATAATCCCCAAAGTATATTGCTTGACTTCATTAGCAGTTGTCAAAACTTGCGCATCTGGTCATTGAACACCTCAACCAGAGAATATTTGAACAATGAGCAGCTTCAAAAGGGGAAACAAATAGATGAATGGTGGAGGCAAGTAACCAAAGGTATATCCACAAGGCATATGTTAAGTAAATCAGACGTCTTTCTATATTGTGATTTTGTTTTTCCATTACATAATATTCCCATAGTGATGCTACTTATACCCTAGGTTTCATTAATGGCCTCCGTAAGTGCACTCTTAGCGGAGATGCTATATCTTGATAGTGTGCCACGAAGTGCTGCAATGTTTTTCAATAGACCAAAGATCTCACTAACATTCTAGGAATTAAGTGGAAAATAAATGCTAATGCTTGTTTGGGTGGTGGTGCTCATGGATGGTGCTGAGATTTATTGCCATATGATAACAACTGGTACAATCTGAGAGGAAGTGGGTGGGGGTGGGGGTGGGGGTGGTATCAATAGCGGGAATTGGAAAACTAAAGGAGCAAAATATGGAGAAGTTACCTGAAGTAAGAAAAATTTTAAAGCGGAATCTGCTGGGAAAATCATGGTTTTATTGGTTAATGGTTATATATTATGTTTTCTCTCGTATAACATTCCTCTGTGTCATTCTTTATTTTCTGGCTATTTATGTAAAATATAATGAAAAAGTAATAATACCTAGTTCAGTCCATGTATCACATCGGCTGGCTAATGACATGCTTCTCTGATCTTAGGAAAGTTTATTTTTTGTATTTTTAGTAAGTTGACCTGATGTTATGAGACAAAATCTTTCTCTGGTAAATTGTGGTTGTGTTTTTGCACTCTTTCTTTTGGTTTTGTTCTCAAATTTACAGGCCTAGAAAATTGCCTTAGGAATTCTCGAGGACAAGTGCTGGGCTGAATATTGATTTGTACATGAGCATTTTTACTCCTGGAACATGTGTAGGCATGGTTTTTCTTTTTTCCCCCCTCTGCAAGCATGGGTATCAAACAGCACTTCTTTGCCTTAACTAGGAGTGTATATCATGAAATTTGCTTGTCAAAATTATAGTTATTAAATACTTAGATTTCCCCCTCACTCGAGCCCCTGCCTGTTTTTGAAAGACCAGCAAATTCAATTTTTTAGGAACTATTGATCATAGAATATGTCCTTCTTGTTTTCAGGGGTAATGCAATCTGTAATTTCTTTTTAAGGGAGATATACTTGTTGATATTGTTGTTATATGATAATCCACATTTTACATGTTGGCCAGCTCGAAAATTTCCTGATTTGGTGGATATCACGTCACCTAAAATAAAAGACGTCAAGGTTAATGAAGGAGCAACCTAATAGAAGTCTTGCATAATTAGACAATTCATAAATGCTGGAAGAAATAGAGCAACTGAAAGAATAAAGTTGAATTACATGAGTTCTAAGTCTCTCCTAAAATTGAATCCTATTATGCCTCCTGAATCATATCTCACCCAGTGGATATCGTTTTAGGATACAACTGTTAAATTCCCATAATACCTGCTAACAGACTAATACAAGCTGCTAAAGATATTGGTGGTCTATCAATTCCTTGCCCCCAACAGTTGCCTTGTCCTCAAGGTGAAAGTTCGGGACAGTTACAACTCTATTTTAGAATTACGGTGTAGCCTAACAATTTCCTTTGCTGAAACACAAGTCTCTGTTAAAACCAAAAACGCGCATTTTAGCTTGACGGCACATGTAATCTAGTACAATTGGTATGGCGTCCAATAGGACCCAAAACCTGTTACATCTGCTTCTGGATTTTCCAAAATTTGAATTAGGCCAACCAATGTACAGTTTTGCATGGCTCCACACTTTTACATCTTGGCGTGCAAATTGATCACCATTATCTTCGCCCTTAGCCCTGAGCGATTTGACGAAATTAATTGAAATTTCAGTGTACTACAATTCCATTCATTTCACTTTTTGCTGCTCCATATCGGTATCTTCCATCTTCAGTTGATATCTTTCAGTGAACAGGCATTTGGAAGGTGGAGGAGTGGTTTTTGAAATACATTGACTGACTTCCTTGAATTGATATGAGGAACTAAAGCCCTCTGAATGGTAGTACAGTCCTAAAGAAGGGAAAATAAATTCTTCCTAAACAAGTAAACCTAATTTTTTCTAAAGAAGTAAACCAAATACTTGCTAAATAAGTAAGGAAAGATAATTAATTATTTCCTAATTCTAATTAATTTACTTTAGTCGGGGAATTGTATTCCAACCAGGCATTTCTCAACTTGCAAAGTGACATTAAATAACTAACTACTAGAAATTGTTGAATTCCAACTCCAAGGAGGCAAGTCCTCCCCCTGTAGGTCAGGTCCAATCTTTACTGACTCAATTGTCCTCCGCTAGAGTTATTGTCAGTCTCTGCAAGTGCTTTCTTTTTCCTTGTAAACCGTTTTTCCTTCTGACTCACACGATGCATCTCAAGACTTAAGGTCAAACACTATATTCACCCCTCAGCTGAGCTAGAGTTGTGAATGTCAACGAAAAGATACATTCTTTTTTAAACTTGGGTACTGACTTGCAAAATTTTGAATTTTTTCCTGGAATATGATTTTTAATATTCCTAATAATTATGGGTTAAATCGGAAGTTCTCTAAAAACAGGGGACCATTTTACACAATTCTGGAACTGCAGGAACTGTTTATGACATTCTGAACTTTAGAAATAAGCCCATCAAAAACTGGAACTTTGTGGATTGTAGTAAAATATCAGAAACTTCAATCACCATACTTGGGCTGTTGCTTGGGATTTTGGATTAGGGTTTTTCAATTTTAGGCCTCGAAGAATTGAAGATACGGTTTTCCATTTTCAGACTTTGCTCTTGGGGAAAATTTTAGGGTTCAGGTTTGGGGGTTTTTTTTCTAGGGTTTATGATTTGGGACTTTGGGACTTTGTATTTATTTAGATTTATTTAGCATCTAAATTGAATTTAGAGTTTTCAATTTAGACCTATTTTTTCAGGTACCGAATTCCATAACCACTAATTTTGGATGAAATAGAAGAGGAACAAAAATTCGAGGGTAGTAAAAGATTTGGCCGGTCAGCCGCTCACGGGAGTGCTGAAATTTTCTCACCTGACCAAGAATGAGGTTTGGCTCTCATATCAAGTTGAAATAAATTGACTGAACTCCTTGAATTGGTATGAGGGACTAAAGCCCTTTAAATAGTAGTACAATCAATCCTAACAAAGGGAAAATAATTTCTTCCTAAACAAGTAAGCCCAATTCTTGCCAAAGAAGTAAACCTAATACTTGCTAAACAAGGAAAGATAATTAATTATTTCCTAATTCTAATTAGTTTACTTTAGTCGGGGGATTGTATTCCAATTCTGATTGATTAATTTGGGGAGGATGATATCAGAGTTGAGATAGCAAGGTATGGGTTTTGGAATATTAGAAACAGTAGGGTTAGGCTTTCAATGTGCTGCAAACTAAGCCCATGTTAGTGTTTCACCTCAGTTTTTGAAATAATAACAGAATGTGTGTGGAAAGAAATGGTTAGCCAATATCTATTTTGAAATAGAATTACAGGAATGACATGGGTTAATTCAACCTGCTTCAGCAAGTTGCTGACTTGCTGGCCAATGGGTCATCGTCAATACGTGTTGGTTTCACACCTAATTTTTGGACTCGACTCATTTTCAACTCTTCCTTTACACCATTTCCTGGTATCTTGTTCCTTCTTGCCGCCTTGTCCATCTCGGGTCACAACTCCTTGATACAATTTCCTTCCAGACTGCACCAGCACATGAGTCAATGGTGAGACAGTCAAACATTCTCTTATTTTCCTCCATTGTTCTCCCCTTTTGTGTTGTCAAGGATGTTTTGCAGATAATGGCCTGTGGTGTGCACCGAAACCATAGGTATTTAATTTCTTCTAATTTTGTATTTGCATTGGGAGCATCTCATATTCAAACCAATCACGTGCTTCACCCTAAACATCCAATCCTCCAACTCTTCTCCGTCAAACACCTAAATTTGATATTAACAGTTTTGTATTTTAAACTTTTTTTTACCTTATGTTTTTTCCTCAATTTGTGAAACACTTCTTCGCCAATTTGTATTTGAACTGTTTAACTTATATGCTGTAATACCAATTTGTTAGAGTTTTTGTAAATAAGGCAAATCGAAAGTAAATGCTGGAAGAAACATTGAATATCGAAGATTAGAGGTTAATATCTAATGTATTCATGGGCTACCAAGTGGCTCAAGTAATTGAATCCTAATTTCTGCCTGAACTGAAAGATGTTTCCCACACCATATTTCTAGTTGATATGTACACGTGTCATTCTATTAAATTTCCATAACAGCTCATTTTATTAAATTTCCATAATAGCTCATCAATTAAATTTCCATAATGGTACCATTATGAACTAGTACACCCTGCAACACATTCATTTTTTATTTTTTGGTTTTGGGGGGGGGGTATCACGATCACATTCAGAGTTACTTTAGATTTCAATGCTGTGTATTAAGTTCTGTGCTGCAATCCCTACTCAACTATAGGGCATATGAGAAGTACTTTATCTGGACCTGCTTTGAGCTTTTTTTTTTTGTGCTTGCTTGGTCATGTTGAATGACATTTTTGGATGTTTACTACTATTTCAAATACTAGTTTCTTTACAGGAAATCCCCATAAAGTACAAGTGGATTGCAAAAATTCTTGCCACCAAAAATTTGAAAATGAGAAGCTAGGTGGAATGCCATGTGTTTAACTGCGCTCTAAAAATGCTGATTATGAATTGAGTAATGATCGATTATTTGAAGACTATAATAATTATTAATTATGTGTTTAAATTTCCATGTAGAATTTGTTGAGAATTCATTTAAAAGCTTAAGCTGTTAGAGGTTGGCAAGGTGTTTATTTTATGGGAGAATTTCAAGGTCGAAAAGTAACTGTGTATGTTTGCATACCATATTTTAAGCAATTACAATTTACACATCACATTGCATTTAGTATTAACAAAACACGCATTTTGTTGAAGAAAAAAATTAAAAAATTACTTATTTAGACAAAATTACCCTTATTTGTGACTAACAAATCACATCTCATATAATATGCTATGCAACAAATTACATACTGTTTCATTGTTTCGCAACATATGAATGTGTGAAAACATCTACTTATGGTGTAACTACAATTAATTGTCCTGAATTATAAGAATTTAAATATATTTGTGGATAGGAGAAAAAATGGGGTGTCTACAATTTACATTATCTTCAACATATTGTATGTTATTTTATGGAAACTAAAAACGCCTTTGGCCTTGAAAAAATAGAAAAAAGTTACAAAATTACTATTAAATAAATTGGAGAGACTAAAATACCCTTTTATTAAAACTATCAAATCACACCTTAAATATTATGTTATGCAATATTTTAGATACCATTTTTTTTGGGGAAGGGTTAGATACCATTTTTTTAATGTTTCATGTTTTTGTCAATATCTTAATTACCAAATCTCTTATGGTATTTCTTAAATATTTTTTTCTTTGAAAAATGATATCACTTTTAAGTTATAAAATTTATTATATTTGTTGTTCATTAAACTGAAATATACAATCATCGGAAATAATTTCAATAAATCAATAACATATTAGAAAATATAGATAGTAATATATAGATAATAATATTTTTTCTTAATTTCAACTTCATAAAAGGTGGGTGCCAAGACCTTTGTAGTTTAATGGCGTCTGTATTAGTTCCTTGCACCTTTGGTCAAGGTTCGATTCCCCTCCCCTACAATCCCCTTTATAATGTTCCACCCCCCACCCCCCTTAAAAAAAAAAAATTAAATAAATAAAGAAAAAGTTTTTAAAGGGGGTATGAACCTTTCTTACAATTAAGTAAATAATTTTTATTCAATGAATCAGAAAAGTCAAGTTATACTATTTCGTATATATAGCAGTTATCTTTTAGAAAATATTGCAGAATAAAAGCGAGAAAGAAAACAATAATTTTTGACAACTGTTAATTAATATTTTGAAGAAAAATAGTATTGAAGTGTTACATTACATAATACAACATATGAGGTGTGATTTGTTAGTCATAAATAAGGGTAATTTCATCTTAATAATTAATTTTTTAACCTTCTTCCCCCCCCCCTCCATTTTCCTTCAATAAAGGGTATGTTTTGTTAATAATAAATGAAATGCGATGTATAAACTGTAATTTCTTGATACTGTAAAGTTGTAGATACGCTACAAACGCATGGTGTATTTTGTAAATTTTCCCTTATGAGAATGTCATAAAACTTTTGAAGTTCCTAGAATAGCAAGATTTCATGGTAAAATGGCAAGATTTCATCCTTAATATATTTTAAATTAGTTTTAAGGAAATTGAAAATTTACAGTCAGGTCTCGTTACTCATCAAAATCTCAGTAAAAAGTTCCCCAAAAAATTGCATTCTGCACAATCCAATTTTCTTTTCTTTTCCTTTTTTTTTTTTTTTGATATTTAGAAAGGGAAAAAAGAAACCAGTTGAATGAATCAAAAGGTAAGGGGAAGAATTTGGGTGACGAAGATTTGCATTGGCTAATCGATTGAGAGCTGAATTTACACATAAATGGCTTGAGTCATCAATTATCTATTGAATAAATTGGAAATCCATCCAGAAACCGAGCCCAGCAAATGAGTTTGTGGCTCTGTTCAACTTCATTCTTGTTTTTCTCCTGCACTAACCAGTTAGCATTGTACTATTTCTTATTATCTTGGATATGGAGTTGTGGCTTTTGAATCGCGAAAATTAAGTCAAGATCCAATACTAATCTATATCGTTGAACAAATACTCCCCTCGTGTATCCTCCAACGACCTAGAATCTTTGGTTGGGAGGTGACAAGGTGCAACATCAATCTCCTTGTCTGATAAGTACTTGTCATTGGTGGTGGCATTGGGAGATGACGAGCTGGAGGGGTGCCTTCATAGAAAGGACAACAGGAGGTGCTTGTACTGTCAGGCAAATAGGTTTTTGAGTGTCTTGTAGCAGGTTATTCAATTGTTGCATCAGCCTTGCAGGTACTGGTGGTGGGTGTTTGTTCACAAACTTCACACCTTGGAGCATCGGGGAAAATGATGGTATGGGGGAAAGGGGAGGGATGATGTATGGGAAGGGGAAAGGAAGAGGTTGAGGAGAGGATGCTACGACTGCTGGAGAAGGGGGAACAGGAGATGAAGATGGTGCTGGGGTAGAAGATTAATGGTTTTTGGGAAAAATGAAATGATAAGTTATGGGGGTATTTTAGTCCAATAATCTATAAAAATTTTCTATATTTGTAATTTTTAAAAATAAATGACAATTTTGAGTATTGCTACTAAAAAGTTGACATATCTTGCTCTTATTTTCTGTCTTATGCGCTTCCCTGTGTTTGCTAGATTCAGTTTTATAGAAGGCTCGATAATTGCACAAATGACAAAGGGATGCCAATTTTAAGTTTTAATTTTGTTTCCAAATGGATCTCTGTGTTTATTTATGTTTTATTTCTATGAATGCTTTAAACATTAGGTGAACGGATCATTGACTATATGAACATGGATGAGAGGTCAATCGGGATGTTTTGGGTTGTTTCTTACACCATGGCACAGCCTGCTTGTGAAACAGTGATAAATTGGCTAACCTCTGCTGGGGTTACGGAGCAATTACCTGGACCAAATCTACAGTCAAATGAGACATTAATGGTGATGCAGGAAGTTATCCCGCTGCCAATTTCGTTGTTATCTGGATTTTCAATAAATCTATGTTTGAAACTGGCATTTAAGATGGAAGAGTCCATGTTTTCTGGACAGGTAAAAACTGTGATGCACATTACCATGATATTCAATAACATGATTTATATTTCGCGCAAATCTGAGTATACTTTCACACAAATGGAAAAATCTAAAATATAAAGAAGTTAATGTTGTCAAGGATTTTTCAATTCTTATTGATGTTTCTGCTCTGCTTTAGTTGTGACAAGGTTGCCTGGAGGAATTCTCAGCATTGAGTTTCAAGGCTATCCTGCTTGGATTAGGGACTTTGAATATTTTCCTTATGCTTAAAAACCACCACCTACCATAATACAATATCATTGACAAACTTTTTATGTATGTTTTTTTAAACGGTAGATGAACCTTTTAAGTTTGACGTTGTTGCATTTTTTATCAGGTTGTTCCTAGCATTGCTATGGTTGAGACATATGTTAGATTGATGCTTTTAAACCCTCATGCATTATTTCGTTCGCTCTTGACGGTAACTTCCTTTCTCCGCTCAATTTATACCTTTCTACTTTTTCTCAATTATTATATGTATGCGTAGCAAAGAGTGATATTTCTATATCTGATTTCGTGGCTATCACTTTGAATTTTTCAGCTGAGAAGGATATAACTGGTTTTTCCTTTGACAAAATTACCTTTCAATAGTAACTTTTTTTGCTTAATCGTTTGGCCTACTAATCCTATCATTAAAAAGTGGTGAAAAAACCTTGTATCCCCCAACAATTTAATGCAGAGAGTTGACAATGATGCTATTTCTGCTGTTTTAGTTAGCCAAGACTTCCATTGGAAAGCTAACTTGAAGCTTGGTTGGTATAGGGCTTTGTGCTTTCCCTTTTTTTTCCTTTTACGTGCACACATTTGTTTGGCTACTAATATTTCTATGGCTGGCACCCTGTGCTTCTTATCCTTGTTTTGGATCTCATGTAATCACAATTAAATCTAGGGGAAAGCTGAAAACAAATTGGGGCAAAATACAAAGAGGAACAATTATGCTAGCATTCTTGTTCTGCTCCTTTTTGTTTCAAAAGACTAATAACCTAACTTAAAGACTCCTTAACATCAAAAGAAGCAAGGAAATTTTATCTTCTCGACAGGAGACTTGAACTGAGAAAATTTCTCAGTGGCACATAAAGCTGACAGAAGAGAAACCCGTGATAACTTCAATTGAAAATTAGACAAATTTTCTTTTATCCACTGAATGAAATGGGCAAAACTATCAAGAAAGATAGAGAAGAAAGAAGAGCGTTTCTTGAAAGTGGAAGCAAAAAATTTGCACTATGTGCTGTTCATCTCATGATGGTAATTTTGCATTTGCAGTTGCAGTTGCGGATCCATGTGCAAGATTAATATATGAAAAGAATGTTCTGTTGAAAATGAGTTTAAGGCTAAATGAATATATGTGGTGTTTCATTAACAATTTAAACATTTAGATGAAGTGGTTAACATGATAAAAGCAAAAGACTTTGTTAAACATTTAGATGAACTGGTTAACAATTTAACATGATAAATGCAAAAGACTTAAGTTCAATTGTTGACGCCCAACATTTATGGAAAGTGTGCACAAGGTATACCCTTTACACGACGCTCTTCCGATCTCCCTTTAGTGAGAGGATGTATTCAGACATGATTTAGAATAATATGTGCACACTCTTTTTAACAGTTACAAGCTTTCAAATGAGATGGTATACAGTGAGAAGGGGTTTAGGTTGGGTGGAGCTCTTCCCTCATTGCCGAGAATGAGGACGAAATCTAAAGGGAACCCAAAGAAATCTTTTTAGGTTTAATTTTGAGTTTGGACAAAGTTTAGATTGCTCTACAATATTCTTGAATAGAAAAAGAAAAGTGTAAATGGCAGAAATTATAGCCAGTGCGTGACGTCTTTTTATTCTTGTGCTTGATATTGGAAGAACATAAGAATGATGTTAGATGATGTTAACAAACATTTGAAAAGCAAAGTAAACTGGTTATACGATCTGTCGAGGAAAAACTGCAAGAGTAATTTTCGAAGCCTTCATAGTAAGAGCAGCTGTTGGTGCATCAATGAGGGCTATTGGCCCCATTCTCTGATTCATCTGTTGGCGCTTTTGATATGTCATGCTCTCAGAGATCTGTAAGGAACTCAAGCTTCAAATATGTAGAAGATAAAAATTTCAAAGGCAGTGTTAAATGATATTTGAATAAACAATGATATTGAAAATGCTTATGAACTGTGTTTAAAGCATTTCCAGCAATGCTCTTTAATTCAAAGTGTATATTTTTCAAGGTAAAGGGAACAGAAAAGTTTAGGATATGAAGTCCAAGTTAATCTCTATATGTATTAATTAATTTGCTTATCTCCATAAATAAGAACTACCCAACCTCTTTGTACATTTTCTTCACTTGCTTCATTTCATATATGCGTATAGGAAATTGTGGAATCACAATTGAAATATAACTATTTATCATAAAGAGTGAGGTTGGCTCACTATTTTTTGGAGAATTGAAACCAGTTTCTATTTTGATTTTCAATGACGGAGTGTCTGCTGAAGTACTAGACTGGTTAAAATGAGGGTTGGCTCCTTGAAATGGAGATGATTTGACAAATAAAGAGCCTTTTGGAGACGTCCTTACGTGTTACTGTCTTGAATCTGAATCTGAACCTGAACCTGAACCTGATTCAAAAGATTCCTGTGTACTCTCCTTTTTGCTCCTTTAAATTGGGAATGCTTTTGGAAATTACTCTCTTGGCTGCTTTCTGTTTCTTCTTGTATTTATAGAAACTCAATGTGATATCCGCTCCTATTATTTTTTCTCTCGGTTGAGCTATGACATTGCATGTACTGTGGTTGGACTTCATCTTCTCACACCTTTGTTTCCTGTTGATTTACTTACTTTATTTTAGATTTCATACTAAATTTCCGATCTCAGCTACTGGCACAAAGAAACCAAAGCAATATGGGCAAACCTGCAGCTACCATTTTGGTGTTTGAGTTGCTGAACTATCGTTTGCTTTCGCTCTACAGGTACACTCCTTTTTCTTTGTTCTTCTGTTTACCGAGCATTCGGTGCTACCATAGAAATTTTCTATCTAGGAAAACTGGCTGAGACTCAGCACACATGCTCTGGGTTATGGAAGGGGTGGCAACACTTGGTACATATCAAGGACATTTTCCGTGGTTTTCTGTATTTTGGGCACTAAAGTACATTAGGGTACACATCAGGGATATGGGGGCACACTAGGACAATCTGGGATCTAAATCTAATTATAAAACTCGAGGTGTACAGATTTGGATAATGATTTACTGAGCTTTGGGTTTAAAGGATAAGCAAATCTAGTTAAAAGCTTGTAACACCTATCTTGTCATGTCTTGAGATATTCATTTCCTCTGAACAGTTTTACAATTCAGTAGTGTATTACATATTTATTTCGCAGGACTAAAAAATAGAAGTAAAATTACCTGTTTTGATTGCCTTGAATATTCTCTCCCTTCATCCCTTGAGAATTATGTTCTGGGCAATTGGTCCTGTATGCACTGTATTTCTGATATTCAAGTTCCAGTTTGCTTTCTGTCCTTCAACTTTCACTGTTAATTAAATGAATGAGTGAAGGAATCCAATAACCTCCAACCCCAACCAACCATGCACAAATATAATTGTGATTAATTAAAAAGCTGATATGAAGAAACATAATCATCTGCTCTTTAAGTGGCTGCTGCTTAGTGGTAATTGGGCCACTCTCCTGTACCTTGTATTTATAAAACATAAAGGTGGCATATCTGATGTCTCATGTTTTTTTGAGGGGGTAGGTCAACCTATCAATCTCTTTCTCTTGCTGCTTTTCTTTTTTTCTTTTTTTTTTTTTTTTTTTGTGTGTGTGGAGGTCAAGTTTGACATGACCTTGTTCTATGTGAGACAGAAAATACAGGAGACCTCTTATCGTGGAATAGATTTGTGCTGTAACCAACTCTTTCAGCCATTTCTTTTAAGTTCAGGGTTTTAATAGCAAGCAGTTAAGCAAAAAGTTTTGAGAAAAGTTCTTTTGGTGGTTTCTTTTAAAAGGTACCAAGGAAAGAGCAAAGGTCTAATGTATGATGTGACAAAGATGGTTGCTACTTTGAAAGCTAAACGTGGAGACCATCGCATTTTCAGACTGGCTGAAAATTTATGTATGAATCTTATTTTATCAATGAAGGACTTTTTCTATGTGAAGAGAGAAGGAAAGGTGGGAGGACAACTTTGAAAGCGTGGTGCTCTTATGAATAGCTTTATGCTGCAACTTTGCTGATTCTGGTCTGCTCAAAGCTTGTACAGGGTCCAACTGAGTTTACCGAAACATTAAATCGGATTACAGTAACTACACTTGCCATCATTATCAAGACTCGCGGCATTGCAGAGGTGGAGCACCTGCTATACCTTCAAACAATGCTGGAGCAGATACTGGCTACCAGTCAACATGCATGGTCTGAGAAGACACTTTGGCATTTCCCACCTATTTTGCGTGATATCCTGGTTGGCAGAATGGATAAAAGGGGTCTGGCCATTCAAGCATGGCAACATGTAAGTGGCTTCTTTGAAGTAGCCTTGTTTTCCTTTCCCTTGCCCAATAGATAACAAGTATGAAAATGATAGAGCAAGTGTTGTCACTGAGAAGAAGTCTCTTTGATCCCTCATATCACTTTCATTGACCATGAATGACAAGATAAATTTATAAGTGTAGCTAAATGATCTTCTTGAAGTATGTGTTACAATATTGCAAGATATATTTGTTATGAATTTCTTCATGCTAAAATTATGCATACATGTCCATTGGAAAATTAGGTCCGTAACCTACAATTATGCTTGTGTTTAATGATTAATCATTATTGATGGTGCTTGTTTGACTCTCCTTATAAGAATCAAATTATAATGTGAAATTTAGTGAGATGAAATGAGCGGTGGAGATTTAATTGAATTGAAATTTGAAATGTGTGGTGGTAGTTGAATAGTGGTCAAATCAGTGGTAGATAAAATTATAATTTGGAAGGATAATGAGAATCAAACAAGCACAAAGTCTACTTCATTAAGGACTTGGGCGCTTACTAGCTATGCATGAATTTGTTGATTTTGTAGAGGAAGTTGGGTAGGACTGGCATGTGGGCTTCCAAGGGTATCTTGTGGTTGCGGAGTTGTAAACCTGGATGAGGCCCCCTCCCCCCCAACCCAACCCCACAAACACAACCAACACAGAGAGAGAGAGAGAGAGAGAGAGAGAGAGAGAGAGTTCAATCTTCCGTCACTCAAATTGGTGTTTCACCATGAAAAGTCTCTTGCCACTTCCAACATTTAAGATTTCTTGTTGAGACTTATTAGTCTCCAAATTTTGCTGACAATTTCTGGTTACATTCCATGAAGACAATAAGTTTAATGTTAATTGATGACGATTGGCAATGTTGAGAAGATTGCATCCTTACCGTCATCTCCCCCAGGATCATAAGGATGTTACTTTCCAAATCTGACCTCTGAAGAACGGCAAATGTTAAATCAGTTTAGGAAAAGCTTTGTCTTGCCTCCTTCGGTTGAGCAGCTTGGAATATTAGTAGCAGTTGCCTGGGCTTATAGTTCAGTTTGGTCAAGAATTTTGAGGATTAACATTTTTTAAGGACCAATCTCAAGGACTTCCTCTTTCCATCTTTTATGTTAAAACAACGAGGGGGCTTTTTAAAATGGAGAATCTTAAATCTATTGTTCTAGGTGCTTGACATTGTTTCTTAATGCAACCTACTTATTTCCAGTTCGTTTTGGCAGTCAGAAGCAACTGTGATTAACCAGTGTACTCGGCTTCTATCATCGTCAGCCGAACCAGCTTATCTCATGACTTACATCAATCACAGTTTTCCACAGCACCGCCAAAATCTCTGTGCTGGTGCTTGGATACTTATGTACGGGCATCCTGAAAGCATTAACAGTTTGCAGCTTGTAAGATTTAAATTTTTTTTTTTTTTTGGGATTAATTGTAACGGACTTTTATGTTCTTGCAAATTCAATTTTTCTTATTCCTTATATCATCAGTTGGAAGTCTCTCTCTCTCTCTCACTCACACACACAGAGTCATTTAGTTACTCACTCTTATGCTTGCTGTGTTTTGGTATCAGAGTCGTGTCTTAAGAGAATTTTCACCAGAAGAAGTGACTGCTAATATATATACAATGGTGGATGTACTTCTACATCATTTTAACTTGGAACTACAGCGTGGCCGCTCCTTGCCGGTATATAACATGTCCTTTCACCTTGTTTCCAATTTTAGATTTATATTTCTACTTGGTAGCAGCTTTTGTCTTTTGCTGTGGCACTTTTTTTCAACTTATTTTCCATTTCTTCAGGATCTTATGCTAAAAGCATGTACAAACCTTTCCTTCTTCCTTTGGACCCATGAGCTTCTTCCCTTGGATATTGTACTATTAGCACTTATTGACCGTGATGATGATCCCCATGCTTTGCAAATTGTGGTAGGTTTGGTATTATCATCTACTATTTTATGCCATATTTTGTATTCTGTTTACGTGGGTATAATCATCGGCAATTAATGATGCAATCATATACTTTCTTTGTTTCGAAGTATATTTGAAATGCATTATGTCATAACAAAAGGTGTTTCAATTGTCAATTCCATGGTAATAGTGCTTAAATGAGTGTGTGCTTTCATCTACTATCTTATATTTAGCTGCACAAGTTTCATTTTTTGGTATGGAGTATCTTTTGGAATTTGAAAAAATAATGAGTACTACCTTGCTAGAAGAAAGTTTAATGAGTCTATAGTAAGATATCTAGCATGTAGTCCCCTTGATTATGAAATAATATGTAACCAATATAATTTTATATTTCTATTAATAGAAAACATTACAGTTTTATGATGAAAACTATATCTGTCCAAGATTAGAGAGAGTTGAATACGAAATATTTTTCCCTTCTACAATGATCAAGGAGAAAGGACAACTCATGAACTGCTTCATAGAAATTGAGAAACCAATAAAGAATGCTAAATGTATTGTCCTATCCAATTATGAGGTCATCAGTAGCTCTTTTAATTCACATTTTCTTTTACTCCTTCCCGAAAACGCTATTACTGCCAAAACAACTGTGTTCCGCATAACCACCGTCTTGTTTCCCAACCAAACTCACTTGGCTACGATAGATGTATACTTCACTACAGCTGTAGAGGAAACCCAATGAAAAGCTAAATTGCAAGGGGCACATGGTTTCCAGATTAAATTAAAGGATGAAATACAAGGAAATTGGTCAAATCAATTAAATCATGGGAATATGAAATAGAGGAACCATACCTTGGCCTTGTTTATTTGCGAAAGAACCAAAATAAGTGACTTCTACACGTAATCATGTAATTAACTATGCATCCCTCCTAACATTAAGAATAATAAAATAAATCCTAGATTCGAATAATTTGACAAAATAAGCAATTAACTTCCTTTTTTCTGCATCATAAGTCTCTTATTGGTTAGCTAATTGTGTCGGTGGCATATGACAGTTATCGCGTATGCCCGTGAATAAAATCATGCTGAATATTGAGTAAAGCTGCTGCCAATTCAGATTTGGCTTCCCCTTTATACTGGATCATTGGAGCTTTGGTTACTGCCTTGCATGAGAGACATATTCGTGATAAGTTGTCGTGTAGTTAATTGATTGCAGGGTAGGATTAATCTATAAGAATTATGCTATGGTTACATAAAAATCTTTACATAATTGTTTACACAATCACGCTTGGCAAGATCGTACTTCCCCACACTTTACATCACTTCTAAATCACATCACAATCGAATGGCACGCATGGATTGTGTATAATTTTATTTAAAGTTTTTGGGTAAACGTAGACTAGTTGATTCTATAACTACTATTAACCATTTGTTTAATTTATTCTTTAAAGTTCCTCGAGGTTCTTGTGTACAACTTTTGGTTCAAATCTTTCTTCATTTATAATTTATGTCATCACTATATATAAAAGTGCGGATGAGGGAAAATCTTTTGATCTTCCGTTTTGCGCTTATATATTTTCATTAATTCCTCATTTGCCCTTAATCCATTAATTTTTTTTACAAAAAAAAAAAAAGAAAAAAACATTTTTGTTTTTCGACTAATACATATTATGCGACTAAGCTGAAAATAGGCAATATATGTGTCAGATTGAAGGTCTCAACTTAAAGTTTAATAAGAGCCAACTTTTAAGTGAGTCCGTTGTAAGTTCTAAAAGTATAATACGTAAAAGCTTTAGTTTTCAACCGATAACCCAATCTCTCACACATTCAAAAATTGAGTCGAAATTATATTTATAATTTCTTAATTTACTTTAATTTAGTCCTCTAGCGTCTATTTAATCCAATTTTCTTTTTCTTTTCAAATTAAATTAAGTAGTTAATGTCCTTGACAATTCAAAAGTCTTAATTATTTTTTTCGTCTTAATTTAGATCAGTTTTGTTTATGAAAAGAATAATTTTCATTTTTATTTTTCATTTATTTATTCAACATACCCAATTTAATAATACCAGACCACACTATTTGATATTCAAGTGAAATTAGAGCACATTCTTATGGCTTGTGTAATTGAAGTGACCTTACAAATATCTTGAACCTGAGAGGTCAGAAGTTAATCTTAGGTTTAGGTAGGTGCTCCCTATTTATTTGCCGATTACAAGTATTGTCATAGAGCAAATTTGCCTTCCTATATGCAGAGTAGACAATGTTAATATGTCATCGACCACTATCATATTCGTAGGGAATTTTTTCCTATATTAGCATATCTACCACAGGATGCAAAACATTGAAATTTTACGTCACTTCCATTCATAGTCTTTGAATTGATATTTTTTCCCTTATGAAGTAGATAAAATATTTTCTGCTGTTCGATTACTGCCCATACTAGATACTATAATGACAAAAAGGGAAGCCTTAAGGCAGGCCAGAATTTGGTTTTTCCAAAGCCATGCTTCAATATTGCCTTTGAATTATATCATTCCATTGTCGCGTAGATAAAATATTTCCTTCGGTTGACTTGGATTAATGTTCAAAAAAAATGCTAAGCTGGCCCTTTTTGTAGACTCACCTTCACTTTTTGTTTGCTTCATTGTCCAAACAGATAAACCTACTAGATAGCAAAGAGCTTCAACAAAGAGTGAAATTGTATATGAATCGTGGCCCTTCTGAGCACTGGCTTTTTGCTGGAACTTTTAAACGTGTTGAATTGCAGAAAGCCCTTGGAAATCATTTGTCTTGGAAGGAAAGGTGATCTCTTGACTCCTAGACATTACCGCTCATTTGCAGAATGCAATATCACCGGTTACAGATGCTAAGAATTTATTCATTCTATCAGAAGATTAAAAAAAAGTGACTTAATATGTTGAGCTGCACAAATTATGGCTGGTTGCCCTGATAACTTCATATTTGGAAGTCGGCTATCATGCATAACTACATTGGTTGACGTTCTTTTCTTTCCTTATCTTTAGTTTTACATTAGTTGAGAGTTACTATCTTAGAAAAATAATACTCCTCTCTCCCATTTATATAGTCCACTTATCCATTTTTGGCCATCCCAATTGTATAGTCTTGTTTCCACATTGAACAGTTTATTTTACAATACTTTACTAATATACCCTTATTCTGTTGTAACTATTAATTGAAATATTAGAGATTGAATAAGGGCAAATTAGGAACACGGTTTACCAAATTAGGAACACGGTTTACCAAATTTACTTCTCCAATGACATTCTTAATCTTTGTGAAAAAGCAAATAAGTCTATATAATTGGGACGGAGGGAGTATTCAGGTTTGCATGCAGTTACACGTGTAATATATCTACTTGCATTAACAGCATTAAAAAATTCCTATGATATATTTATTCTATAAATATTGATTCCCACCTTCAAGAAAAATTTCCAGGCCTTGCCCACTAGGCAGTAGCTGGGGCCTGGAATGCTCTTCATGCTGTTTCCTCTAGAAATTTATTTTGGTGATGTGAATGGCTGAATGCCATTATTAGCTTAAATAACATTCTATCAAAATTGAGAACTGAAATGGTTTCTTCTTTCATCTATAACTCCCTTCCTACCAACTTCAGAGATTTCTTTTGGTTTGTTAGAATAGGTGATGATATTCTTCTCAAATAGCAGGCAAAGATATCAATTATCCAGATGAAGTTCGTTAAAAATGGGTGACTGTCAGAACCAAGAAAACAGATTATTTCTTGATTTGGTCCGCTTCTAAAAGTGGGAGCACCCTAGGGGATTTGCATATATTCTTGTCAGTTTGATCTCTTTACCACCGGAATGGTTTAAGGGTATAGAACTGCTCTTATTGCAGTACTGAGTAAGAGGTGCAAGCATTATGCCGAATGATAAAGCACTCAAATCCCCAGGCTTAATCCTGGACTTGCAATGGGAACTACCAAAATGGACTACCATAGAAGAAACTGTAATTTCCAATGAACGATGAAGTGCGTAGTTGCTTGGCTTCCAAATTCACCTTTGACAATCAAATGGAATATTAATACCATGTCTCCTCTCCTTGAAGGGGCTCTTCTAGTTTTCCCTGAAGCTTAACGATGAAACTGAGGTCTGAATCAACTAATGTTAAATAGAGTGTGGATCAAGGAAAAACTTTTGATATCTGTATTACCCCTAATCATTATTTTTTTTAAGGGGGGGGGGGGACCTAAATACGCTTGAGCGGCATTTATGAACTTGTTTCTAGAAAGTTCTCCAACTTTCTAACCTTTTCAACTTATTTGTCTCTTCCTTTTAGTAAAACGACATTATCTTGATGTCTAGAAAGTATTAATATGGGTCCAAAATTAAAGGTCTTACCTTAAACTTTAATGAAATTTAACAATAAGCATATCGTTCATAAAAATTAGCGGAAGATTAAAGCTGAAATTTTAACTTTCTTCTTTCTACTTCTACACCATAACCTGATCTATCTGAATTTGTTTAAATCAGTCTTAAATAGTAATAACAGTCACAAATTTTTAAATCCTATTCAGTTTGTTCCTTAAGTAGATGATGTTGGCCAATCTAGAAGCAGTATAATTTATTTATAAAAAAAAGGAAAACAAAAAAAAAAAAGAAATGTGACCTCATGGTTCATATTAGTTTTCTTATTGGGCGTACTTGATATTTGCCGACTCATCTAACATTAGATTGATATAAGTTTACTTTTACAATAGACTTCACTTGCTATCAACCCATTATCGTTCTTTTCTTTATATCTTTATCAGTTATTCTAAACAAGTTCAAAATTTTAAAATTATATCAAATGCATCTATATATGATTCATCTTTTATATAACATGTGCAACTCATGTACTTACTACTAGTTTGATTAAAAGTTAATATGACCTGCAATGAGCATTGAGAGTTCCCCATGAGTGTTGAAATAGTTCATTTTTTGGCTGAAGGCTGCCTACTTGGATGGCATGGGCTTAACAAAATATGGGGAAGTTTACCAATTATTAGCATCACTGCATCCTATTCTTTTTTGGGGAAGTTTCACTAATAACTTAAAATTTGAAACTATATCCATACTTACACGTTTAACCTTTTCTTATTCCAAAAATACCTGGTCCCAAAAACAATGGTCTCTTTCTTTCTCCCAATTTTAATTAATATTTATTGTAACGTACAATGTTATGTTTTATAATCTGTGTAATGTATTTTGTTACACTTTATTAATTTCCTTAACGAAGTATGTTAATTTTTTTAATGTGTGAACATTGCATGTTATGTAGTATTTTTGGAAATTAAGGCTTTTTCTCTAGAGCTAGTTTTTCCACTACAAATTTTTTCAGAAAGTCAAACTTACACCAGCCATGTATTCTTTATTAATACTACCTCCGTCCTAAAAAGATGGTCCAGTTCAACTATACACACATATTAAGAAATGGTAGTTAAAATAGTTAAAATATTAAAGTTTACCGATATTTTCCCAATTATACCCTTCTATTAATGTCAATAAGCAAAGAAAAACAACTCATAATCAATTATTCCCAAAGCCAACCTTTTGTATTCCCAAGTCATAAACCATATTACCAAGGTATATTAAGTAGATCGGAAGAGCAGGAACTCTATAAATAAAATACATGCCTAAGATAGTAACTGGACCATATTTTGGGGTGGAGGAAAAAGGAAACATGGACCATCTTTTTGGGACGGAGGTAGTAATTATTTTTTACACATTTCCCTATAATCTTTCTCTACTTTCACTACATATTTAAAAGAAAATTTCCCTCCAAGCTAAAAAGCTAAAAAACTAGCTCCGGAGTAAAACAAGTAAAAACAGAAAAATGTTGACTATAAATGTGGTTGGTGGAATTTTCCTTTCCTTTTTTCCCCCTGGTATTTGTTTATTATAGTTTGCATTTATATATATATATATATATATATAGAGGTTAGTATTCTCTTAACCACATTATGTAACATTTTGTGCTACCTTTTCTTGTCATAACTCTAATGTTTCTTTTCTTAATATATGCTTGTTGCTTTCAGGTACCCAACATTTTTCGATGATATTGCTGCACGTCTGCTCCCAGTCATTCCCTTAATCATCTATCGGCTTATTGAGAATGATGCCATGGATGCAGCTGACCGAGTTCTTCAAGTTTATTCGACATTCCTTCATTACTATCCTTTGAATTTCACATTTGTTCGTGATATACTTTCCTATTTCTATGGTCATCTCCCCGGGAAACTTATCCTTCGGATATTGACTGTTTTAGATGTGAGCAAGGTGCTGATGGCTTTTACTGCAAATTACTTTGATCTTCTCTGATATATTTTTAACTATTAACTTGCATGATTGGTTCAGGTCCCGTTTTCTGATTCCTTCCCTCAGCATGTCAACTCATCTAATGCTGCCAGTGGCCCTCCGCTGGACTACTTTGCTAATCTTTTACTTGGCATAGTGAATCACGTAATTCCTCCTCTAAATAGCTGCTCGAAATTGGGAGCAACAGGAGATGTCTGTTCTATCCGAGCCCAACATAGCAAGACACAGGCAACATCACATTCTGGCTCAGCGAGTATTCATGAAGGTCAGAAACCATTTTATCAAATCCAAGATCCTGGCACGTATACCCAGCTGATTCTGGAGACAGCTGTCATAGAAATCCTTTCTCTTCCTATAACAACATCCCAGATTGTATCTTCACTTGTTCAAATTGTTGTTCACATACAACCGACTTTGGTTCAATCTAGCAACGGATTACATGGGGCTTCTAGTGGTGGGGGGCAAGGTTCTGTTTTGCCAACTTCTCCTTCTGGAGGAAGCACGGATTCATTGGGTGCAACCAGGAATACTTCTCCAGTTTCAGGGATAAACACGTCCAACTTTGTTTGGCGAAGTGGATATACATGCCAACAGTTGTCCTGCTTGTTGATCCAAGCCTGTGGTCTTCTTCTTGCTCAGCTTCCTCAAGAGTTCCGCATTCAATTCTCCATGGAAGCGGCCCGTGTAATAAAAGAGAGCTGGTGGCTTGCTGATGGTAATAGGTCAGTGAGCGAACTAGAATCATCTGTAAGCTATGCTCTGTTAGATCCAACATGGGCTGCCCAGGACAATACCTCTACAGCCATTGGTATGCCTTTCTAGAATATCACTGTACCCACCCCCCAAAAAAACCCACAATTTATTTCTAGTTATGCTTCTTGATATTGTTTTAGCTGCCACTCTAAAGCAATATCTGCTTTTAAATGCCAAAATTACCTGTCTTTAGTTAAACATTTATATTTTTCCTACACTATCATATGTAACTCTTACACTGGTAAAAGATTGTGGCATGCATTGAATTTTGGTGCATTATAAGCAAATTATGATTGATTCTCCCCTCACCTGAAGCTACGAAAATCGGTGTTTCTTGGATTTCGCTGTATCCCACCCCGGGGGGCCGGGTGGGGGTCTTCTCTTCTTTTTTAATCACTTCCTATCTGTAGTTATGCCAGTTGGTATTGGGTTTGCTGCTGCTCTGAAGCAATATCTGCTTTAACTGTCAAAGTTATCTATATCGCCAATTAAATTTTTAGATTTTTCCTACAAATATCATATATGTCCTACTCTCTGGTAAAGGATCCTGGTCTGCGTTGAATATCTATAGACTATATTTGCCATTTATTATGCGGTCAAAAAAATTTGCTTAGTCTCAATATGGAGGAACACGATGTTTTATTGATGATCTTTTTTGATAATGCACACTCCATTTGAATTGGCTATGTGAGAAATTAGCAGAAGTGGCTAAAGAAGATCTCAGTAACCAACAGTTGTATATTCTACCATGTTCGGAGATGTTTTAGTCAAACAACTATAGTGAATTAAATTATTTTTGTTCAGTCATGTAACCATAGTTTCTGGTCTTGAACTGATAAATTTAGGTAACGTGGTGGCTTTGCTACATGCTTTCTTCTCCAACCTTCCGCTGGAGTGGCTAGACGGAGCACATGTCATTATTGAGCATCTCAGACCAGTGACATCAATAGCTGTCTTGAGAATAGCTTTCCGGATTATGGGTCCACTGCTTCCAAGATTGGCCAATGCTCACGCCCTCTTCACTAAGGTTTGTAAAGATGTTTACCAAGTTTTCTAAGTGTAAATCTTATCATTTAGTTGTCATTTCACTCTCGTGGGAGGAACAGGTGGATCTGTTTAGTTATAGTAGCCTTGTGTTACACAGTGGAATCGCTGTTTCGTCATAATTTGTTTAAGCACGGCTGCACCATTACCATCATTTGACAATGTTTTTCGCCTTCGAATTTTATACGGATAGTTTTGTTTTCATCTATATGCTGTAACCATTTGCACATTAATAATGTCAGATGTTATCACTGCTTCTAAGTGTCATGGGTGATGTTTTTGGGAGAAATTCGCAGCCAACTGCTCCTGTTGAAGCAACAGAGATATCAGATATCATAGATTTCCTGTAAGATTATTATTCTCCTTAGATTACATTCTGGTTTTAAACACTCGTTTTCTCTCCCCTCTGCACTACAGCTAATTCTGATATCATTGAGTCACTCTCTTTCATTGTTTCTTTCGTCAGCTATCATGTTGTTCATTATGAAGGGCAAGGAGGACCAGTGCAGCCAAACAGCAAACCCAGAGCAGAAGTTTTGGCTCTTATCGGACGAGCAGCAGAAAACTTCCGTCCAGACATACAGCATCTTCTTTCTCATCTAAAAGCAGATGTAAATTGTTCTATTTATACTGCAACTCGCCCAAAATTCGTCCAAAGTGGCTCCTGATTTGCTTTACTAATCTCTGTTCTCAACCGGTGCTTCCTTTAGGTTCAGTTTGATTATAGAAACAGTTTTGTACAAGTTGTGGAAACTTTGTAAATTATTGACTACATTGGAAAATGGGAACACATTATGTATATTGCTTCTGCTGCCTCACGAAAGATCCTTTCAGATGTCAGAATACTTGACTATTTGTAAAGCTTTTTAACATAATGTTTCTGAAACGTATAGATAGTTGCATTGAGGTTTCTATAAATCTAGCATTTCATTGCATCATACTTCATAACCACTCCGTGGAAGGGTTGTCACTCCTCAATTGGAACGATTTGATTATGTGGTGTATAGATGCACAATACATGAGATGAGAGGCATGGGATGAACGGTTTTGTTACAAAACTTCCCATATGTTTTGGAAAATTTTTGCACTTGAGGAAGTACAGTCAGATACTAATTCAGCTTCTTGAATAAGTTATAATTGCATTGTTTATAAGCTTAGTGTTCAAACACACGTGGCGTGTATAATATATACGTGTTATGCATCTATACAAGTCACACAGAACGGGAGGGTTTTGAAAATTTTTCTTAATAGTGCTTACCGAATCAGTTAGAATTGCATTGTTTACATGCTTGATGTAAGAACTTTTTTTTATCACAACAGCAATATTCATGTATCATTGTAAAAGATGTTAAATAAGTACCCTTTTTAAAAAAAATAAAAAAAAAAAATTACTGCAATCGCCATCAAATTAATGTTAACCTACAATAATATCATGCAATCTAAGTTATCGGAAGAGCACATAAGTAAATTAAGCATTTGATTTTTGAGGTAGCTAAGCAATGTGATTTTTAAGGTAGACGCCGTTCATGAGTATGGCACCAGAGATCGCAACTTTCCGCTTCAGCAACATTCTATTTGTAGTTTATTTTGTGAAGAGGGATTATTAGTAATAATGATTTAATGTTAGATGTCTGTTACCGTCAAAGGTCTAGATCTTAATGTGACATACTAGATGCGTGTCATCTGACATGTTACTTCACAATATATGATGGCCACATAAGCGTCTATTATTAAATCATGTTCAAGATTATTAATCTTCTCTATTTTTCACGTTAGATTTCAATTTTGAATTTGATCAAACAAATAATATTTATGTAGTTTATGAAACTCACTATATTATGCAAATCTTCATCATACAACTTCAGTCATTCCCTCTCTTATTTTAACAAAAAATGAGAAAAAGTTAGTTCGCCATTATTGAACTTCACTCTATTCCTTCTTTTATTTTAACAAAAAATGAGAAAAGTTTTAGTTAGCTAACAGAGGCGATTAACCACACTGTCTAATTTCTAATGCTTACTCATCAATTTGGAACGAAGCACCTACATTTTTGGTGATTTCTCTAGTTTAAGAATATTTGATAAGTTTCGCTTATTATTAAACGGTTAAATTTCTTTGTTCCCGAGGCTTTAAATTAAACGGTCAAATATTAACCCCTAAAATTATCTTTTTTTGCACTTTCAGTTTCTTGCGTACTGCATGGTTGGGTGATTCTGCAATTTTTCTCGTGTCTTTTGCCACACGTAAAACTCCGGCCAGAGGCGGAGACAAGGGGGATCCATTACCCCTGTGTCGGGCCAATACCAGGTAAAAATTAAGAGGAAATTAGATAGAACACTGTAAATGGAATTAAGTTTTGAAATATAGGTCCAAATCATAATTAGATACTTAACTACGGCAAAGTCCTATTCGTCACCGTAAAATTACGTTCACTTCTTGGTTTTAGCTGTGCACTAGTGGAAGCCACCAATACGAGTAATTATGTTCACTTATTTTAGTTATTCTTTACAATTTTTTTAATTAATTATTTTTTAATATAAGTTTTTACTTCTATAAGAGATATTTTCCTATACGTAACTTTTTAAAAATCACATTTTTTAATTAAAAAATATATATTTGATTTTTTTATTTCTATGTGTGACATTTTTCTTATATGTGACTTTCTTAAAGTCATAAATTTTAATTAAAAAGTCACATAAATGCAATGTTTTAAAATGTGACTTTTCTACTTTTATGTGTGACATTTTCCCTTTACGTAACTTTTTAAGAGTCACATTTATGTGACCTTTTAAATTATGACATTTTACGTGACATTTCTCCTATGCGTGATTTTTTAAAAGTTATATTTTTTTAATTATGTGACTTTTTAAATTGCGACTTTTTACTTCTATGGGAGACATTTTCCCATGAGTTGTGCTATTTGAACAAAAGCACATACAAAAATTCTAGCAAAATTGACACGTGGCACAATCTTGTTTTTCAACACATCACATCACTTTTACATCAACACCAATCACTTATAACACATATCACTTTTATCACCTTTTTGGTATTTTCTTTTGTCCACTTACAATTTTCCTTTTCCCATACGTAATATTTTAAAAGTCACATAAATGTGACTTTTTACTTCTATATGTTACATTTTCCTGTATGTGACTTTTTAAAAGTCACTTTTTTTAATTAAAAAGTCAAATAAATGTAAATTTTTACTTCTATGTATTACATTTTCCTATACATGACTTTTTAATAGTCACATTTTTTAATTAAAAGTCGCATAACTGTGAAATTTTAAAACATGACTTTTTACTTATATGTGTGACATTGTCTTATAAGTGACTCTTTTAAAAGTCACATTTTTTTAATTAAAAAGTCACATTTATGTGACTTTTTAAATTGTGACTTTTTACTTTTATGTTTCACATTTTTTCTATTTGTGACGTTTAAAAAGTTATTTCAAATTAAAAAGTCACGTCATATAAAGAAATTGAATAGTCACATTTGTGTAACTAATTAATCGAAAGGTCGTAATCAATTAATTAAAAGATTTAGTTGAATAAAAAAGTCATGTGTGTAGAAGTCGAAAAATCTCAATTGTGTAACTATTACAAGTGAAAGTCACCTATTAAAAAAGTGGCAGATAAATAAGAATAATAATCATAATAATAATAATAATAATAATAATAATAATAATAATAATAATAAGGACTTTACATGTTGGGCTCAAATGGCAACAGGACCCTTCAACATTTGTGATAGGAAATGCATTTCACGGTTTCAGTTAGCGTAAATATTCCGAGTCCACGTTTTTCACCGAAATTCTTCAAATTGGAAAATAATTGTGCGGCCATTTTCTGAAGTCCCCAAAAACTTAAAAATAATAATAAAATAAAGCTTTGGGCTCGGGGGCAACACTTGGGCTCACGGGCAAGAAATTTCGGCCCAATTAGTATCAAAAGCCTATAGAAAGAAAAAGCCACAACCCAGATCAGAATGTTCAAAGATCGATTCTTCAATTCTGTTATACTCTCTGATATCACTCCTCTACCGACTCAGTTGACCCACTTAATCCTTGCCAAATCGTCCCTCAAATTCGGGCTCCGGTGGCGGTCTGGCGGTGAACGGCGGTCCAGCGAGTCGGTGACGGCAAGTTTCTCTTTCTGCTCTTGTAGGCATCTTCTTCCTCTAATTTTCCTGCTGAATTCTAGCCCTTTCCTAGATTGATTTTGCCCCTAAGTTTTGCTTGAATATGAGGTTGAATTGTTTTTATTTTCAAGACAAAAATTGATTTTGCCCTAGCCCCTAAGTCATTGTGTTTCTATTCTTCTATAAGACATTGAGACAACTATTATTCTATAAGACATTGAAAGCATGCTTATTAGTTCAAACTTGACTTATCTACTTTTAAGTCTCTCTATTTCTAACTAGATGTTGGAAGACAGAAATTTTAGGCAGTGATATCCTATGGTGTCTTTCAAAACTCATCATGATATAGCAACAAGATTTGCAATATTTAAAGCCCTGTAGGAAAACAACTTCAGTATGATGGCATCATAACTGGAAATATTGAAAAAATGATTATGTTTCATGTTAGTGAAGTATTGTCCGGTCTATTGATCATAGAGTAAGAAACCATCATGACTTGATAAAATTTAAAATTTAGACTTTAGATAATGACATTATGTAATTCCCCAATTGGTTTATGTTGTTTGAGTTGAATAAGAATTATGATTTAAGAAATTGTTGAAACTTGCTAACTTATTTAGTGTTTCTTTAATTAATTTAGGTGATTGATGTTGTCATCAAAAGTGCTTCTATCTTGCTGGAAATAACTGTTGAAACTTGAATCTCATGTAAATTATAGATAGCGTGGAATGTGGATTATACTTTGTAGAAGGAAATTATGAGTCTTTGGTACGACAAAGAAATTTTGCAAAATGGAATTAGGAATAGAATAGGTTTAGTGTGTAAATTATTGGCTTCTTGGCTTGATGGTTGGTGTACTTTCTTATTGCTAAAATAAAAAATTGTCCCGTTTACACTACTAACTTTGAGAGTAATAGAAATTTTTAGAAGTGCCTCAAATAATGTAATTAGGGACAAAAAGCAAAGTTTAAATGCCTTTAAGAGAATGAGAGGCATATTAGTAAATGCCCCTATAAATGGTGCCTCTAATGATAAATAGGGGCAGATTGAATACTAGAAGTGCCTCTAATAATATATAGGCCACTTAGGACGAATTCTAATAGATGCCCCAATTAAATAATAGAGGCGCTTATAACTATTTTCATAATTGATTGAGTAATAAAAAAATATGAATTATAAAGACACATCTATACGCCCCTATTACATTTAAGTTTAATTAATTAAATAAATAATAATATTGACACCTTTTATTACTATTATTATTATTATTATTATTATTATTATTATTATTATTATTATGACGGGAAATGGAAAATATTTCTAACTAAATAAAAACTGAAACAATAATAGTATGCTAAATCATCAAAATTTTTAATTGCATGCCAAAGAGTAAATATTCAAACATTACAATGAACAAGAAAGAATATCAAGTAAAAGTGGTTAATAATTAACAGTAGCATGACAACATGATATCATATTCTTAATTTACATTAGATTCTCTCTAAAAATATATGCTAACTTCGTGCATCTTTTGTTCCTTTGAGCCGATGGCATGAATAGATGTCATGCCTATGTAACCGTGAACTTTGCTGCTAGCCTTAATGCTTGTTGTTATTATACATGCTTGCATCATGAGTTCTTGGATCTCCTCGCCGTGGGTGAAATAATTGTGTTATCCTGTGATATTAGCCTACAAAAAAATATTTCTCTCTTTATATGCATTAATTAATATTAACATATTAGAAATTGAAATTATTGCTTATAAGATATAAAACTTACCTCAACGCGCCAATAGAGACATGTATATGAGTAGGCTTTTTGCTCCTACTAAATGGAAAATATAGGATAAAGTAAGCTTCCTTCATCCATTAAAAGCATTCGTAAGCCATTTCTCATGATATTTAGAAGCAACAATTCAATAACAGGGAGCTAATATCTTAAATTAAACTCATCAAACTTCTTACATATGGAAGATAAACAAGAAATACAAATCTAGAATGAAAGCATTAATTAACAGTCGTTGATTTCTATTTAAATCTCAAGTCATGAGACATATTTAAAAACGATTAAATAACAAATGACTTTGAAATAACTCGGTCCCATCAACAATGATACAGTTGTTTTCCAAAGTCATGCTCAATGCAAAGCTAATAACTAATGTCTAACTCTCCATCCACTATTGATTTTCATTAGTATGTACTCATTTCAACTTTCACAATAAAGTAACAGACATATAGACATATGATCCACAAATTAAAGAACGTAACCAATATAGATAAAGAGAAGAATTTATTCATTTACAGCTAAATTTATATCTTCATCCAAGAGCCAAGAAAACAAATTTATGATCCAAGGTCCATGCGCCCCAACCAATTAAGACTAAATTATGCAAGTCATTGCACAAAATAAGTGGCAAGGAAACTCTTTAAGTATATGGAATTGTTTATCTAGTCAAAGTACAAGTTTTTAAATATAAAAGATCCAAAGTACTCATAATATAGGAATTGGAGAGCAAGTATCACTAACACTAACAGAGGAAGCTTCTAAGAAATGGTTTAACAAGCCACGTCTCCACTTCAACACTTGCTTGCGTTTCAAAAGTACCTCCTCTATAGTCTCTTTTAATAGGTTATTCATTTTCTTGATAAGAAATTCAAATCAAATTGTGTGATTTAAATGGAAACATGGACTGCTACTCCAAATGTCTTAACACTATATCCTTTGTGAAAGTTAGCTACAATATGATGCACAAGTATCCTTATAAATAATTTATAGTGCCAATTCATGGATCATCTTAATAGATAAATCATCTTTAGAGTTCTTGCCTTAAACAATTTATAGAACCTCCGGGTAATTCTCCACTGAATTTTAATTTTTCCCTTCAAAACACAATGCTTGAAGTAATTCTAATTGCCACTCAGCATCAGAACTCCCAATCGATCAATGTTGCTATGGTTTCACTGTGACTTTGTTTTCCACAACCCAATCCCAAACCCCCAATTTTATTTAGTAAACAATAATTCATTCTCCAATCCCATAAATTTGAAGGAGGTCTAGAAGGCACATAAAATATATATACATATATATATATTAAACTAAAATTCCAGGCACTATAGAGAGCGATCTCAAAACCCTTAAATCAGATAAGGGGAAAAGAATCAAAATTAGTGAAAGCAAAGCAAGAATGATATTATCGCCAATATAGAGGAAAGACATTCGAGCACACAGAGTGATATCATGAACACTTACCGCTTGGTCCTTTCGCTGCGGCTTGTGAAGAAAAAATAGAAGACAGTTGGAGGAGGATGGGTAGGGAAGATGAATTGAATTTGTGTCATACTGAAAGCCGTTGGTTTGTGTCTCCCAAAATTTCAATTTTCCTTCTCCCGAAATTTCAATTATTACTGCTATACTTTCTTTAATAAATAAGTTTATTAATTTATCAATTAATAATTTTTTTGAAATAATTGATAATTTTTTTTGAAACATCAATTAATAAATTTTTTGGAAACAAGTAGGGGCGGTTTTATCTGTCTAAAATACTTTTATTAGAGGCGAAATATAAATCTCTCCCTAGTGATATATTTAGAGGCATATATTTTCCACCCCTAATTAGAATAATTGTTGCCGATTTTTGAGAAGGCATTAGGGACATTTATTTCTGCCACAAATATTATTAATCGAGACCAAACATACTTATGCCCCTGATTCATTATTAATAGTGGCGTATAACTTATGTTGCCTCTAGTTTGGTGCCCCTAATGCTCACAAGGTTAATAGTGTTAGCTTATGTTTTAGCCTAATGTACTAGATTTTGAGTTGTTGAACACTATTTGTAATGCACTTAAGTTTGTTTAGTGTTTTCAAAAATTAATACTTATATATGACTTTTTCTGAGTTTTCATTCCAGCTCCCCCATGTCTTCTGCGCTGGCTAAATAGCAAACATTTGCTTAAGCCTCAGTTATTATCATCATCTTGAGAGCAGCAAAGCATGAGACTTCAGTTATTGCCCAGACCTACTGTAATTTCAGTCGTGAGACGGGAGTTTTATTCCAGGTCTTTTCCAAATGCTGTTCAGGTCTCTCTTTCTCTCTCTGTGTGTGTGTGTGTATGTAACTTTCTATAACTGGGACTATAGAGCTTTAATTTTTTAAGAATTTTATTGTTCCATGATTTTACGAAGTGTGCCGTATCTAGATTTTTAATTTCATTTTTCTTGTTATTAATTCTTTTATTAGGCGATTTGGTTACATGCTCAGAATGGGCTATCAGAGGTTTATATTCCCTACAAACATGGTCATTGAAGCATAGAAAGGATGAAATTGTTAGTATTAGTAATAACCAGCGTTTCTAGAAAGCTTCTGGCATGAAAAAGAGTCAAGATCAAGCCTTGAGCATAAGCAACCTAGGCAATGTAACGCACCATGAAGCATAGTCAAAAGGCGCAAAGCTTAGAGTACTGCTTCAAGTCTAGGTGTACGCCTCAACACTGCTAAGTTGCTGCTAAGTTGCTTTTTTTACTTTAGAACCCTACAAAATCATTAGTACCAAGCAAGATTATGTGTTTAGAGGCGCAATTAACAAGTGATACTCCCTCCGTCCTACAAAGATAGGCTTGCTCCTATTTTCACACGCATTAAGAAAAATGTGATTATGTTATTGGAAAAGTGATCTTTACCGGCATTTTTGTAATATACTCTCTGTTTTACTAATTATTATCTCACTTCAATAATTCTATTTTGTTAATAACAATGCACGTTAAATAAGGGCATTTATGAAAACTAAGATTTCATCTAGATTCTAAAAGGAAAGTGGCATATTCTCATGGGATGGAGGAAAAAGGAATACATGTCTATCTTTGTTGGATGGAGTGATAAATTGCGAACGTATATAGTATTAGAGGGTGTATGGTTTTAGTTTTTTTTGAGAAATGATTTTGTGAAAAAGTTAATTTTTGGGGAGCATGTGTGGTGGAGAAGTAAGGAAAACTGACTAATCCACGTGCAAGATTACTTTTATGAATAAACACGTTGTTGGAAATGAGTTTGAGGAGAATTGATTTTGGAAAATCAAAACCATACAAGGTCAACTCCGCGAGATTCTCTAAATATAAAATGCTCTCTATTTTGGAGATTTAATCCTTAAAAATAAGCTCCAAAAGCCTCTTTAAATTAACTTTTAAAAGTAGAGAATTGAGTTTTGAGAGTCAAATCCATTCTCTATAATTTAATAGGAACAATTTCCAATGTCTTTTGTTGGTTTAACAAAATTATATTTTATTTTATTGGACATTAATATATAAAATTATAAATATAGATTTAAAATGAAGAATATAATAAATAATTATTGAGAAAAGTAAAATAAAGTGTTAAAAATAAAGAGCTCTTGGGGAAAGTTGAAATTTTTACTCTTTGAATTTAAAGATACTTTTTGTTTTGCAAAACATATAATAGAAAGTCTCTTGGAGATGCTCTTAATACTTGAAGAAGGCAACAAATGGGTGATGCTGCTTCAAGGATAGGAAGAATTCAGTAATCTTGTCTTGTCCCATAGTATTGGCTCATGCCTCTCTCTTATTTTCAGATGGATGGGTGGGTAATGATAGTCGGGGACAATGGGGAGAGGGAAAAACTTGTGCTTTGGCTGACATAATGGCGCCTAATGGAAAAGTATAGTTGCGTGTACTTGTCTTTCCTCTATATTCTGGTTGTGTCAGGTTGTATGTTATGTAACTATTTTGAGTAATTATTTAAAAAACTGAAACACCATATTCCATGTTGCTAGCCTGCTGCCATATACTCAATATTACATATTTGCATAAATACATGTATTCATCAATATAATACCTAAGCATATTCATAGTCCTCCTTTTGCAGGGTGTCTCAAATTGTAATCTCAGTAATAATGAGTACATATCCAAATTACTGGACAGAAAGTGGGCACTGAGAAGTCCTGAAGCAAACATTCATCAAATAATGATTTTTGACCAAAGGGGAGGTGGATTATATTGGAACTTCCATAATAACATGCAACCATATTTGGGTAAAGACATGGTAGACTGGAACCAACATATTCCATCATTTTATATTGTGAGGGATGATTTGCTACATCCATTGGTGAATGGCAACAAGGCGAGGAAATTAGATGCTATGCTTCCTCTCCTTCAAGATAATTCCATAACTGATGTGGTAGGGTAGCATTCCCCTTTAGCTAGTAGCTTTATCTATTAGACTGTAACTTTTTTTTATTAGAAATTGAATGGAAAAAGCGTTCATTTTTATATTTGAAACCAACTACCTTGCCCTGTGCAATCATTTTGTAAGAGGAGCTATACATATGTTACCAACATTATGCCCTTTTCCTATACATAATGTGCCATGTGAACACTATCAGCAAAGTTAACAAGTGCTACTTGGAAACAATGATCCCCATTGCCCAATCCCTTCTCATTTACTACTGTATGTCATTTCTTTGTTTGATTTGAAAGTACTATGTCAACAATACACGTGACATGTATGAAATAAGCTCAGAACAATGTTGTAGTGTTATGTTAACTGAAAACCGCCAGAAATTTTGGAATTCTGAAAGATAAAATCAAATAATATCTTATTCACACATGTTTAGGTCACATGTGGAGGTTGCCAAAGTGCTCATGCTGCTGCTATTGGTATGTCAAGCCATGGTTAAAAATAATTTTCCTAAGCTTTTTTTGGTCCTATCTTGACATTGTCCTAATATTCATTATATGCAAGCAAGCTGATAGTGCATTTCTAAACCGTTGTTTTCTTGTATGCAGCTGTTTCGTGTGCTGAGAGAGGATTAAAGTCCCACTTGCTACTTCGAGGAGAAGAGCCTGAAACTCTAACTGGCTACAATTTGATCTCATCATTATATGGAAATGTCATTTATGTTTCTAGATCTCAATATGCTAGGAGAGAGGTAATGCTCGCCACACATGCCGAGTCTCTTGCAGGCAGTTGTGGATCTGTTGGGTGTCTCAGTGATTATCAGGAGGCTTTGTTTGCAAATCATGCATTAGAGAAACAATTGCAGGAGGATATGGTTAAATTTCCCAATAAAAAGGTGGTTATAATCAATGAAGGTGCTGGAGATGCTGTTGCCTTACTAGGTGATTAGCCATTCTATTTTTCATTTTGCAGCTATTGTCTTCTTTTCAGTAAATATATCAAATTTACATGCATACACATATGCTTACAACTCATGTCTTCAAGGTATTGGAGATATCCAGGTCCAGTTTCATGAGACTTTCTCAAAGTTACATACATTTTTTATTGTGTGAATTGGTGGATATACATGTTTATGAGAGAGAAATAAATGTGTATATGGAAACATAGAGGATGCACTTGTACAAGAGCATAATTTGTGGATGTCTGATGTCCAAAAGGGTGATGGCTTAGTAGCTAGTTTTCTTTAGATTTGTGCACAGTATTTACATTCTACGTTGGTTTACTATTATCTGAACCCCTCTAGTATAACACAGTGATGATTTAAAAGAGCTTCAAAGATAATCATGCATTGGGTGGAAATTATTTGACATGTGCTGCTGTGCTGAGTAAATTCTGCATGACCTTTTTAGAAATGAAGACAACATATCTATGTTGAAACTTCGGTTATACATTCACTCATTGTGAAAACAGATGCTCTTCAGCATAGACTATTTTTCCTCCATTTTTTTTCTGCCATTGAGTTTACAAAACATATTCCTTTCTGATTTGGCTTTCAAAATTTCTTTTGTATTCCAGCTGCTTCATTGAGATGTCTTATGCATGTTTTTATTTAGGTATGATGCGCCTGGTCCAATATCTATCCCAAAACCATCTATTTGGACAAAAAGAGGCAATCGAAATAGTTGTAGATGCTGGTACTGGGACAACCGCGGTTGGTCTAGGCCTTGGAGCTTTATGTTTAGGGTAAGGTTGACATTTATCTCAGAATCTAATTGTTTATCTCAATGAAATCAGTATAATGCAAGTATTTTTTCTCAGTTTGAACTACCTGAGCTATAAATATAAAACATGCCAATTGATCTTAATAATTGCTGTTATTTGTTTTATGATAGTCTACCATGGAAGATAACTGCAGTTATGTTGGCTGACAAAATTGATGGATACAAACGAGCGGAAGAAAGATTGATTTCCGAATTTGCTCGGAGTTGTAACTCTCCCGTTCTTAGCTCCTTCTCGAGCAAAATCAAAGATGGAGTCGTGCATTGGGTAGAACGCAGCCTCCCCAGAAAGTAATGTTAAGTTGATGGTTTTCTATTTGTTTTCAATAATTGCCTGTTGTCCTAGTTTTTCACATTTACGTGCTTCACTTTATTTCTTTGTTAGTTCTTTAAAATTTCCCTTCTTGGTGGACGCAAACATACCTCAACCTCAGTCTCTCCAAGTGCTGCAGTTGTCTCAATCAGATCTTTGGAACTTTCTGCTAAAATTGGTTGCTTTTGACAATTCTTGTCAAATTATTTTTTCTTCCTCTTAAAAACATATTCTCCATTTTATATTTGTTCTGAATTTGCAAGTAAGTTTTTAAATTTGTCTCACAGATAACTGATGGCTCTTTTGAATTTAGGCATAGTTAGTACCTTGGTATTATAATTGGTAATATAATTATTATAATAGTTACTACCTTGGTATTATAATTGGCTCTTTTGAATTTAGGCATAGTTGGTATTATTTGTTATTACCATTCTAAATAACAAAGGACTACTATTGTGTTCTTCAGATTTGGCAATATATTAAAAGGGGAAGTTGAAGAATGCCAAAAGATTGCCCAACAAACTGGTATCCTGATGGATCCCATATATACCTTAGCTGCATGGGATCTAGCAGCAAAGCTGAGCCAAAATGCTTTAGAAGAAGATGCAAAAGTGGTGATGATTCACACAGGAGGCACATTAGGGATGTTCGGGTTGGCCCAACGGTATAGATCTTATTTCCAAATGCTTCAAGGCGGATTATCAAGTCCCTAGAAATTACCAAGAATCGAATTCAAAATATTTTTATTTATGCTCGGGAAAACTTTTGACTAAAATATAGTGTAGGATTATATTCTTGCATGATTCTGTCCAAAAAAACTTATTCCTAGAGAAAACTGTATTCATTCCTTTTTCATTTCTCTGGTGACAAATTCGTAATAAATCCTTTCCTTATATTTGTTAGTTGCTACAAGATATATGTAGTTGCATAGTTGGTGGCATGATTTCTGATATGGAAGCCAACAGAAAATCAATCAAACCGTGTCTGGCATTGCAAAATGAGTTATAGTTTGCTACAATTCCTGAAAATTTATCTACAGTGAACTGAGGTTTTATTTTTATTTATTTTATTTTTTTATTTAAAGAACAACTTGGCTTAGGACTTGAACTTTGGCTTTCCCAAAATCCCACCAAGTTTATTCCCCATGTTAGGTAAGATGGGCTGTATGATACGGTTTGAAAAATGTAGTGGTGTCCAGTCTTGTCTAATAAAGTGCTTGTTAGGTGGTGAACGACTGGCCCATGAAAGGCTAGAGAAGGAATGGTACAGAAGTATAGAAACAAAATCTAAAATTTAAGCAACTCTTTTCTTATTCAATGTCATATTTATTTTTATTTCAAGTGCAATTCTTTCTAAAACATGCTTAGAAAAGATTTGCCTAAACAATCATAAAGCTTACGCAAAACATATGGTCGATTATGATTAAGAACCTTGAAAAGTAACTTAGCAGAACTCTGCCATCAATATGTCCTTAAATTTAGACTTTATCCTCTGGTCGTCTTTGGGTTGTCTGGGGATGACTTGACGGGATAAAAAGCACCCATGGCTATGCCACATAGTCCCTCTCCAACATAGATGTCCCACCCCATTGCATCCTAAGATTACCTTGGCCCCACAGTTCCCCAGGAATTCTTCACTATCCAGTACTTAGTGCCATTAAGTGTCGTTCCATATCCCCAACCCTGCCCCATGGTTACGCTCTACGCCAATCTCCAGTAAATACTCCCTACTGTCGTAGAATATGTTTCTGGCATCACTAGGGTTAGAGAGATAAATATCTAGTCGGCCAGTCCTAGTTCCTTTAAATTTTTACAGGCACGTTGGTTTTGTTGAAGCTCAACTTGAGGGTAATAATGGATAAAATGAAAAGTAAATTGAAAAAACACTATGTATAACAGAGGTCCTTGAATAGAACTAGTATGAATATCACTACTTAAGTGTGTTTGGTGCCTTTGGTGCACATTACTTGATATGATTGGGTAGAATCACACATGACGTTTTGACTATCTCCTATTAAATCTTGTCTGATGCTACCCCAGGCAATCTATATTTAGATGTACCTCATGGTAGAATTGCATGCCAGAACTACCAGCTTCAATTGCAACGGACAACGGCTGGTTTCCAACTGCTTTCACCGATGCATTCTCGTTATCACTGCAGACATATTTTTGTATACAATCCAAGCAGGGAAACAATAGAATGCATTAGGCCTTTGTTTAATCAATAAATTTCCTGGCAGAATCACCGTTTCCCATCTCTGGTTTTGTAGGGATATATGCTCTCAGTTGTCAGTCCACTGTGTTTCTTAATGGAATCAAGTGTATTTTCCTTAATGGAATCAAATGTATTTTCTGTTAATCTGACCATTGCATCCTGTGTTGTTCTTCAAGCTCTTGTTCAGATCAAGATGCGAACATACTGCTTTTAATCTTATTAATCCCTTCAACTCCAATCACAGTAGAAAACGCCCAACGATCTGCCTGTAATATTATAAACCAAATACCTCGAATAATTCAACCATATATTCATATGAAATATACTTCAAATTTGACAAGATTTTCATGTGTAATATGAGAATGGTGGTTATTATTGGCAGAGAGCTCGTCACACTTGTCTTGATCCTTGATACCAGTGACGGCTCTTTTTTTCCCCGTCAAATCAATGGATGTTGGCAAATTCTCAGACTTTTCGTGCCTGGATCTTGTCACGCCCTGCTACCATTAAGCAACCAGTAGTGGTGTTATCTTAGGACTAAAATAATTCCTAAAGTCATATCAGCAAACTTGTTAAGTTTCCTGTAATGCTTATCCATTGGCTTTAAACACATTGAAACGCTTTCTTTTCCGAGGTAGGTCGCGGGACACTGTATAATGGCTCATCCACCTTTCATATAAGTCCTATAAGCTCTTATCTGAAGCTAAGTCATTTTCTGTGAACTCTAAGCTCTTTGCAATACCAAAAACCATCGTCGATAACACAGAAAGTGGCAAAGCCCCTCCCAATTCTCATGATTCCCTGAATTCCATTATTATCCATTGAAGCCCACAAAAGCGAATATGTCTAAAATGCCCGAGATGGTGAAATGCCTAAAATGCCCTTAATTTGAAAAGAGATTTACGTGGCTGTCCATTTCTTCCCGTTTCCGGAAAACAAAAGGGATCTGCGTTTCTCTCTTCTCCAAAACCCTCACCCACGGGATTCCATCGTCCCTCCGCCACCGGCGATCGTTCCAACATCTCGGTGGTCCGTTCAAACTGAGGATTCAACATGCGATTCCAGTAAAGGTGGGCTCGTGCTCCGCAACTTCGTCCTGGACTTTTGCTCGTGTTCCAGCAGCTATTGTTCCCTAAACTACGTCTCAAGGTGAGGTTTTTTGGGTAATGTAAGTGGTTGTTAATTCCCCATAAAACTCTAATGAAACTTTGATCGGTTTCAGCTTTCTTGTCTTTGGTAGATATGTTTTTTGGAGTCCTAATTTTTGTTTTATAATTTTTGTAGAAATCTAATCAGAGTTCTAATTTTTGCTTCCCCATAAAATGTAGTTTTAATGTTCTAATTTTTGTGGGAAAATGAAGTTGTTTTAATACCTTTTTCCCCTAACTATTTTTTATTATGAAATTTTTTTCAAGAAAGAAAAAGATGAATTTTGGACTAAAGAAGTAGAAAGTGTGATATTGATCATGTAAAAATCCCTTCAACATTGACCATACGAATGTATAAGGTGGCAGGGGAAAAATCAGAATTCTAATCTTTGTTTCCCCATAACTCTAGTATCACTTTATTTTTGTATGGTTGTTTTCTTTGGCAGACGAGTGTGATAAAGATTAAATGGAGTTAGAGCATATTTGCCTTTGATTCAATGGACTATTTTATTGCCTTCCTTAGGCAATAGCAAGATTTTAAGATTGATTGAAGTAGTCCGGTTATAATGTGCTATGATACTTTTGATTCCCAACAATTTTGAAAGAGCACAATATTTGGGTACAATGTTGGATTGCCTAGTAATCATCTTCATTTTTGAATATGGATATTGCCTAGTTAAAGCGTATTTGCTTGTGAACATTTATATTGGTTGTAACTTTCTAAAATGCATTTGGTGTCATCCCCCGTGCACCCCCCACCCCACCCCCCCTGGTGTGAACTGCCGGAAGAAAAAATGTGGACCTAGCAATCAGTTGAGAACAAAGAAGGAGATCAAGTAGGACTTGCTATGGCTTTGCATCGGCCCACTGTTGTCAAGATTTTTCTTGTCACACCTTTTATGTCATTAATTATTTTGAAGAATTTTGGATTTGCATCTTGCAGTGGAGTATATGAATCAGTTCTCTATTTGTTTTATTTGGAATGATCCGATCTTAAAGTCGTTTTAATAAAAAAAGAAAATGCTTTTAGTGTCATCATGATGCATTGAGAATAGGGTTATGTTATTTGCATATTCTTCCATTGCCTTTTGCTAATTTTACTGTTTGTTGAGGTTATTACGTTCAATAATGACATGTTATGTTTGTATAACCATTGTCAATGCATAGTCTTCATGGCCATGATGGGTAGATATATATTACATTTTCTCTTCCGGTTGTCATAGTATTCTTATACTGAAGTTGCAGTATGTTCTAATGCCTTATATATGTTAATATTGCACAGTTCTAAAATTTCATTGGACCACATTTGCAGGAGTGAAAATGTTATCCAACTACGGGATATGACATAGATGTAGGAACCCCAATCACTACTTTGATGCCCGCCCTCAGAAGAAGTGTCCTGACTGCGACATAGGCGTACAAAGATGTTTGGTGACTCTATATGGCAAAAACAAGGGAAAGCTTTTCATTTCTATATGTACGGACTTTTCTGAACCAAGTAGTATCCCATAGTGTATATATTTCGGGTTGATGATAATTCTTATATGTAGGGTATTGATGTAATTTTACTTTGCATAGTGAACCATTATGTAGCCAATTTTAATCTCATTTACTTGTGTTTGTGCTCCAAGTTCCTATTTGTATGTTTGCTTGTTTTGCTCCACAATTCAGCGGGCATAGCGAGCATGATTCACAGGTTTGTGCTCCAGGTTGATTGATGTGATACTACATATTTATATCATATTTTGCAATGTCATCAGTGTAATTTTATAGTGGATTAACTAGTAAATTTTGATATTTCTATGCTTCTTGTAATCTAGGAAAGAAATTATTGCGGTAGAATGATGGCAGATCATATTTTCTTTATTAAACACATTATAGAAATTTCATACGATTATTTCCAGAAGTTGTACTTAAAATTTGTTTAAAAAAAGTGGAAAAGTCCCTTGTAACTCTGACTTGAACGTCATGTACAGTCAACGATATAATCATATAATCAACCTTTTAAAGTGAAATGCAATACAAAGTTGCCACTACACGACTAGAGTTGAAATGTGGTATGCATACTACATTCATACAATTGAAACACGACCTAAATGAGATAACCAAACAAGAGACCCCCCCCCCCCCCCAAATACCAACTGAGAAAGCAAGTAGCATAATATGTGGTGTCTTCCAAGTTGTTCACCAGCATTCTGTATATTCTGTTTTATCCGGGTTAGAAATACCACCCTCCATTTGGTTAATTTTGACAAAGCAACTTCAGTGGTCAAATTCTACAGAATGAAAAAGAACTTAAAGATTAGAAGCTATTGTATATATGCAATGAGGTTCATCTAATCTCCTAAACTCTGGATAGATACAATACACAATGGACCATTTAAAAAAGGTGAGACGGGATAGAAAAGATCATGAATTGGTCGCTAATAAGACTATAAATCAAACAGAAAACCACCATAATCATGACAGAAATTAAAGGTTTATTCAAATGGCTACAAATAGCAGTAACACCAGGACAGAAAACCTGTCCATAAATTGATATATAACAACAGGGCAACTTATGATAAATATTTTATAATTCTTAGGCTTAAAAGACTAAGAATTTATACTTTTTAATACACGGTGTTAGACTAATCCGTCAAAACAAATAATTAATATATCGGATCCAACAATTATCTTCTATCACTGAAGCAATAAAATTCAATCAATCCATATTGTGCCTTTTCGTCAGCTGAAAAGTTCCTCCAACAATCCATATAATTTACTCTATTTAGTAGCAGATATCCCATAATCCACTCAATCCATGCTGTTGAAAATCCCAGAACCTTAAAACTCTTTCAGGAATGAGAATTCATATTCTGAGGGCTTCATCAATTTTAGCCCATTAAAGACGAAATTAAAAGAAAAAAACTAATGAAGGAATTCATACAGTCGAGATTAGATTCAAGAACATGATCCAAATGCATTTCAACCACTATACAAAATAAATCAAAACCTGCATGCAGTATGCAGCATATTAAGAAACATACCTCAAAAGGCAAATTCGGCAATTTTGTGATTGTGTCTTGCTATATCTTATCGGATAAAAAAAAAAACGAATACCAAAACCCAAGAGACCAAATTTATGCAAGACTCTCCCTTTTATCCTTTAAAATAAGCATTAACTCTAAAGAGTCGTAAAAAGAGAATTTACACACAAAACAAAAATTGCAGCAATAAATAGGAGTGACGGGGGAGTTGGAAGCAGATAAACATTCGGATTCTTAATAACTCAACTGACTTTAAGCCTCACAAGCATAGAGGGCATAGTTGGATGTGACTTAGAAATTTTCTCATAATCATTTTTCCCAAAACTTCTAAGCAAAAATTGTTTGTCATGTATATTCATTATTTTGTTCTCTTATCTGTTTTGCTAAGATTAACTACCAACACTAATCACCAGCATAACCAGAATCTCTAATCATCACATGAAACCAAATTTGTACTCTGTAATCTGAGAAATCCCATCGACAATTGGATTCTTTTCATTTCCTTGAATACCCTCCATCATGGTAAAGCGAATTTCTTTCCATTCTCCTCAATTAAATTGCTAATTCTCCTCAATTAAATTGCTATTGAACTTTAATTAAGGGAAAATCTGTGAGAACTTCATACTACTCAGTTTGTCATAATAATGAGAGGGCAATTCGTTTTGGAACAAAATAATTAGCTTTTCTTACTTGACTCTAGACTTGGACGTGATTAAGCTGCAAAACTCTAGAGGATAGAATTTCATCAAAACTTAGGAAACAAAAATTTACTTTTGAGGAAGGGGGAAGCTCTAGCCTACTGCTCTTCATTTTTTGAGCCGCACAAATGTCAGAAACATGAATTTAAGCTCAATATGGGATTTCGCAGCCTCAAAGAAGAAAAATGCAGCACACTTTGAATCCATGGTCGTCGGCCACCGGATTTGAGTAGCAAAGTCGCCTGATGTGGTCTTTCATTTGAGAGGATGTGGGTTGCTTGCTGGGTCCTCTGTCGGATATGGGTTTATGGCCATGTCCTCCGCCAGCTGCGGGTTGCCCTCAACGTTGCCGGGAAAAGTTCAGTAGAGAGGTTGGGAGGGTTTGGCCTATGCGGGTTGGGGCCGAAATCGCTGAATCTGAGCGTCTATAACGTGTTTGAATTTTGCGTGGTGCGGGTGGGGTTTTTTTTTTTTTTTTTTTTTTTTGGGGGGGGTGGGGGGCGCAAAAAAAAAC
>CAVNYN010209072.1:0-16906 GCA_963692815.1 Nyctanthes arbor-tristis
ATTATATAAAAAAATTTTAAACTATAATACTTGATCGTATGTGTATGTAAAGAAAAATAATATAGGTACTACCCGTAATACGATATCTTTCATTAATGAAGATAAAAATGGTCTACACCAAAAAAAAAAACCTAAGAAAAACATTAAACAAAATTTTTAGAGTTTATATTAGGCTACCAGCGTATAACGCATGGTAAAATATGTTACATCCGATAAATATAGCTAGAATAAATAATGAACGATAATACATGTATTACAACATTTATAGTAGAATTTGTTGTTTGGTCATCTTTAACGGTGATCATAATTTTCAGATCTTTTCAATTTATAACCCTCGAAATATCTAATATAAAATTGTCTATGAGTGAACACCAACTTTTTCTACAAAATGCATATTTGATTTATTGTCCTTTGTTTTTTTTTAAACTTTTGTAATATGTATTAATGATATATGTCTAGTTTTTCATAACATACACATTCTACGGGCTAAATATTTTAATATGTTAATATAATTTAATCACTGTTTAAAAATTGAACCAGTCATGACCAAGCCAATCGGAAAAATTAGGAATTGGCTAATACTTGAATCAATTTGGAAAACAATCCGATTGTGTGAGATAAAGACGGATATAGTTTACTGATTCACAATAAACTTTTTTTCAATAATGATTTATTAAAATTTTAAACTTTTTGAAAATTCAAGGACCATAAACCAATGCCCTATTATACATAATCATTCCCCAAGTATCTTAATATAAGCATACACCTATAACCAATGTGGGATTCCGTTTCTCTTCCCAAAGTTACATGATTTCCAGTATATTTATTGGATTGAAGTTCATTTGCTTTTGTTTTTATTTCTCCATGGACTTTAATTAGGTTAGTGCATGAGACAATATGATCATGAATTGACTGTCAACTTGTGAAGATTAATAATTAATTAACAATATTTGATTCCAAGATTAATTAGTGTTAAGTTGACTTTATTGGTAGTGATAATAGTATAATTATTAAAGTTTATATTCTCCGTCTTTAATTATTTTCTTAGCGGAAGAGAGCTAGTTAGGCCGATCGATTTTAATGCAAGGACCAAAAACAGGATACGCGTGCGTGTAAGCATGCACTTGTACTAGCTAGTGTAAAAGTACAGTTGTGTACAACATTCGTACACGGGTACGTACGTGTCATTAATTAATTTGCTGCTTGTGCCATTAATTTCCTTTGTTATATATAACTATTTATTTTTGCCTTTTGTTTAATATAGTATATATTCTTTTAAATGAATTTTGACCCTAACCATGGAGGTGTAACTCTATACAGCACGTGTGCAGCAAAGAGCTAGGTAGATGATCATTGAATTATAGATTCTACGGGTTGTACCAAATTAAGCAGGATGATCCAAATAATATAATTCAGATCTAGGCATCGTAATTTGTTGGACTCTTGTTTGCTGAAGCATGATTAAAAGTGCTGGTCTAGGATAGTAACATAACTAGCTAATCGACGTCGTGTGTGCTTATGAACTCATGTGTAATGTAAGCGAGCACGATTGCAAAAGTAGCTAGCTGCAACTAGTCTAGTCTTGTGGGCTAATGAAAAGCAGCACTAGCTAGTGTGCAATATCATGTGTGTGTGTATATATATATCATATAATTAAAAACATATATAGATATTTCAGTGTGCAACTCCATGCAATGATAATAATAGTACACATGCATAAACAGGATGGCATTGGCATATATGGCTGCCTTTCTTTTTAAACAGAAAAGCTGCTTTTAATTTGTTCCTTTATAACCTTAACCAGACTAAGGTAAAGTTGATTGAAAATTAAAGCCTATGAAATGTGATCTCTTATCACTTTCTTAGGCCATCTCCAACGCACCCTCTATTTTGGAGATATGGAGATTATCTCCAAAATAGAGAGTGCATCCCCTCCTACTGGCCATCGCCATTTTGGAGATGGCGACAGTAAATCTCCAAATTTGGAGATTTACTGTGCAAATGGAGGCCAGATTTAGAGACTTCTAATTTACGAAAATGTCATTCCGTAAATTGCAAGGCAGCCCCAACCTTTTTTAGTCCTTATATTTATTTATTGCAATTTTTTTTTTGTCAATTCATATTGTTTGAATTATTTAATACTTATTATCTGTTTGTTGATTGCAATAATTTTTTTATTACACGTGTATTTAATAGGCTTCGTAATTTAGTTAATTACTCAATTAACAACTCAATTATTTGTTTCATTATGTTTGATATTTAATTTTTCAGTTCTAAAGTATGGTACCTAATTGTAAATTTAGTTAGTAGGAAATATAGAGATTTAGATAAAATTTAGAGATTATGGGTTCGGGAAGTTTAAAGAAAACAGAGATTGTAAATCTGAATTTTAGAGATAGAGGAGGGAAAATAGAGATTTGGGTTGGAGATGGCCTTATTTCATTGCATTGCATTCCATTGCATTGCTCCAAGGAATAAACATTATCAGCTGCCTTAATTGGGTACAATTTATAATATATGTAGTAATTCATTTTGTTATTATTTATATTATATGTTGGAAGACGAAGAACCAATATTATATATATTCAATATGTACAGTGAGAAATTAATTAACAACACAGGGGACCAATCTAATGCGTAATATTAGAAAAATTCTAGTCCGATCTAAGCGGGACAAAATTGACATGTAGGTTATGTGATAAGTGTTGATGTAAAAGTAATGTAATGCGTTAAAAAATATGATTGTGTTATGTGTCAGTTTTGTTAAATTTTTTCTATTTATTTTTGTTCAAATAGCACAACTCAATCGTAATATTATGCATCAAAGTACGTAGTACTCATCTACAGTATATAGTATCATCAATGAAAGCATTCAGATGATTCAAGTCACAAATATATGTATATATATGATGTAGGTACGTACATTTCCCAGTACTTTCTTCAATAAATATTGGCCATCTCTACTAATTAAACAAGCTCTTGCTTTTTCTCCACAATCCTCACTTCATGGGCAGATCTAAGCACATTCGCCTGACCATATACAATAAATATATATGGGGAAAACAATAGGCTTTTTAATTAATTAATTAATTATAAGCATATACGTAAAGACATAGACATTATTATTATGATCCATCAAAATTAATTAAACTGTTAATTACCTGCTCATCAGTGATTTCTACTGCAAATCCATCCACAATAACCAATGAGAGGGTTTTCTTGTAGCTTCCGGGCTCAAGCTTCTTTGCCAAAATGTCGTCATGTTTCCTACTCAAGTACAGGTCCAGCTCCTGTGCCCCCTTCTTTGTTCTAAAGCGTGTAAACCAAACCAATTATACTGATGAGGACATCATATATATAATTCATTCAAGCTTCATCAAGAAATTAACTAGCTAGTCGGACTTCTTTTTTTTTTTGTGTGTGTGTGTGTGTATATATATATATATATTACTATTAGATTATAGTACATAGGATAAAGAGAACTGACCTGTTAGATGATCGAAGGCGCTCATATTCAGGATCATAGTTCATGAAAACAAAATGCAGCTCTCTCTTTCTGCTATCCATCACAACTTTTTTTTTTTCCCTTTTAACCGAACTGATGACCTATCCTCCAACTTTAATTCAAGTTAGTTTGTACTCTTAGTCCAGCATGTTGGCTATTTATAGCAAAAGCTACGGTTTATTGTCTTTTCGTACCCTAAAGAGACCAATATTAATTAAATATATATATATACACACACTAGTTTAGCACGTGCTTTGCACGTATTTAATTTTATTTTTCGTCTTGAATTCGGGTAGAATTTGTAGTTTGTTGAGTTTCTTATGAGTCACAATATGTAGTTACAATATGAAAAATAGGATGAGAAGACCTTGAAATCAGTAAAACATTGATATAATAAGAAATAAGAAAAAAAAAAACTAATAAAATGGTCTTTGTGATTAACTAATAAATTAACTAATCACACATATGCATCTTCGTGATTCACCTTCGATCCAAGAGCTACCCCCACTTTTAAACATAGGCTCTTGAATTGGTCTTTCAACATAATAATAAATTGAACAAGGCCTGGGTTTGTGGGTCTGCTTTGATCTGTTCAAATAAAAAACATAATATCTATTAAGAAATAAAAAAAAAAAAGACAGAAAGAAATTAAGGAAAATTCATTTTCACTCTATATTAAATAAAAATAAATTGAAGATGTATTTATTTAATTGTTTTATTATATATATTGGGCATATTCTATAATATCTACTGAATTGATTCCAATATCATTAGATACATGGATGGGTGCAAATTAAAGAAAGCACCGGTGGATTCTAGCAGGAAGTTTCTTCCGTCCCTTGTGTTTCGTGATGTATGATCTATTGATGATCAAATCAAGCACACGCTTTTGCAAGAAAAGTCAACATTCAACTTAAATACATGCATCATCTGCACTTCAATTAGTACCTCCGTTCTAAAAAGAGATTCAGTTTTTCTTTATATTATCCAGTTTTCTTATAAAAAATAGTTAAAATATTAATTCTATTATATCTCCTTATTTAATGTCCATAGTTATAAAAAAATAAAATTATTAAAGTGAAAAAATTAATAAATGAAATGATATAATAGTGGAATGATGGTAAAATATACTTTTTCAATACTATTAAATAAACTTTTATTAATCTATATGAAAAAAAGAATAGGATTATCTCTTTGGAATGTGGTATTATTACTACTACTACCTCCATCCCATAAAGATAGGACGGTAAGTATTTTCACACAAATTAAGAAATATAATACATAATGTATATAGTCGGAACATTTTATTTTATAGGTATTTTTCCAATTTAGCCATTATGTCTAATTAATGATCTGAAATTAATTCTCATGAATAAATTGTGAGGGATTAATGTCACGATAGAATCTGAGTGGCCGGTTGAAAATGTCAACATTGAATAGAGTAAATTGCTTAACTCATTTTCTCCAATATTTTGGTACCTAGATAGTTTAATTGGCTAATTAATTATGGGCAAGTATGGGAAATAAAAATAAATTACAAGCTCCATATAGCAAGTACTCTATCTTTATAGGACAGATGAAAATAGTATAATGAACTATCTTTATGAGGCGGGGAGAGAGTATAATAATAATACGAGCAATCCTCAATCACACACACACACACAAACACACACACACACACACACCGTCTGCCTTTGTGCACCCTCTAAAGAGTATGGTTTGAACTTAAATAATTACTTTGCAAGGAGTAACAAAAAATTGTAGTAAGCTATAATTAATAATCTATGGAGGACATGTTGTTGATAGAGTAATAATTAATTTCATTGGTCAAAATGTACTTTGTAGTTTCTTTCAAATTCAAAATTTGAAACCCACCAAATGATTCCTTATATAATAAATATTGATAAATGATATGACTTTTGATCCCAATAGCTGCAGGTTTCTTAAAGTCAAGTAATCAACCTGCCCATGATTCCTTGACTGAGTCTATTATATTCATACATTGTATAGCTCTTACTAAGTGTATTGATGTATTTAAGGTAAGGCACATAAGCCTCCTCATTTCTTTGTACTCTTTTTTGAATAATCAATAAAATTGTATCTCTAATTTAGATTTTCGAGTTGAGATAATTGTCTTAAAAATAAAAAGACAAAAATATTATATATATATATATATATATTCTCATGGAATGAGGAAAAGAGGAAGGAAATAACAGGAAAAACTGAAGATATTACTTTTCTACCAAAATATTAAATTTTATACTAAATTTTCTTCCCCAATAAAAGGGACTAAATTGACTCGAATGACACCAATCACTGTTGGTTCAACGTAACAAAAGTGAAGGACTCACGAAGAAGGGATGCTTTGGATTAGACACTCGAATGAATAATGGGCTCTTTATTTAATTGACATTCTCAAATGGATATTTATTTAAATGACCCATCACTAAACTATTTGAGGTTAAATGACCCTTTCATATAATTAATAGTAAAATTGAAAGGGTGGTTATATTAACACTATATTTTTTACTAACCACACTATATTTTAATTATATTTATGATCCTTTATGCTTTTAATTTTTATACCTACATATAATTAACTTATTTTTGTTTTATTTTTATTTTTAACATTATATTATCGTGACAATATAGAGTAATATCTTGATTCTAAATTCATCGCGGGAATTGCTTGAAATTTTTAAATAAACAAACAAGTAATATCTAATTATACACAATTACATATTTTCATAGGATTTTAAGGTACACAAATCAAATTTTTTTAAATATATTCAATCATTAAAAAAATGAGAGGATAATTAAATAAAAAAATCAAGAAAAAATGTAGTAAAAATTTTTAAGGGCTTAAATATTATAAGAAATAAAGATTAGGGATATTCACATTAATAAAACTGTGGTGTGTTTAGTAAAATGAGTGGTATAGATATAATTAGCCAAATTGAAATTGTAACGTCCAAAATATCCTTCCAAGCAAAAATACTGAAATACCCCTTGAAATAATTTGTTAGGGTTCATTAGCAATTACCAAGCGTTTTTACTGCGTCACTACTGTTGCCTTCCCTAAAAAACTATTCTTCATTTTCCAGCAATGTCATCTATCTTTGGCTCCAAAAACTACAAATTCATGCTATTAACGGTTGTTTATGTGTAGTTTATGATCAAGGGTGAAGCAAATGATCTCCATTACGCAAAATTTTTATAAACTTTTGGTGCTTTTGGAAAAGGGTGAAGAGATGTAAAGAACTAAGCTATGAGGTATGTATTCTTGCTCTTTTTATTGTACAATTATTGTGGTTACCATGATTTTATTTTTCTTCTGATATAGAAACTCTAGTCATTATATATCTGCCATAACGTATGTACAGTCGTGAGCATAACAATACTGCATTCGTTATCTGTTTTTATTTCATAGTTGTTTTGATTTGTAGAGTTTCCATTTTGACATGCTATTAAAATTGTAAAGATAGTATATTAACCATAATGATTGTACAGTCGTGGTGTACCATGCATAACGATACTGCAGTTGTTATCTTTTTTTTTTTCTACTTGTAGTTAAAATATCACTTGTTTCCCGTATATTGTAACTAAGTAATCATTAATTTGTACATTTCATTTTTTTTTCCCAGTGATGGATACTAAGAAAATGGTATGGGTACAAATATGTCACTTCGTTGAGTTTGAAAAGAGTAACAAAGCTAGATCGATGTGGAAATATAAAGAGAACATCAAAAAGAATATCAATGTTATTTTTGTTCCTTCTAGAATTTCGTATGTAGAGCTATACGAAATGGCTGATGATCTTGTTAATGCGGATTCCAAATTTATGGAAGAGAAATCATGACTCTTAACAAAAAAAAAAAAAAAACAGTCGTGCGAGAAACACAGAAACGATACTTCAGTCGTTTTACGCATTTGTCATTATTCAATGAGTTTAAATTTATATAATTGTGAATCATATCTTTTTGGACAAACATTCACTGTAATCAACAGCTTAAGGTGTGTGTTTAAGAGCATTTTCTTTGCGTTTGACACTTGGCTGGACCATTCATTAAACGAATCAACAGTCGTTCTTGATTTGAGAAAACGATACTTCAGTTTGTTTATGCATCGATCAGTGTTGCAACAGTTTCGCATGTGTGTGTAAAACATGTTTCATCTAACAGTCACTGGAATCAACACCCTTAGGTGTGTTTGAAAGCATTCATACATTTTGGCCATTGGCGGGATCTTTTATTAGCACATAATAAAGAACGAAACAGCAGTCATGCTAAAAACACAGAAATGACACTTCAGTCATTTTATGTATCTATCATTGTTTAATGATTTTAACTTCACATAATTGTGTATTATATATTTTTGGACAAACATTCACCATAATCAACAGCTTAAGGTGTGTTTAAGAGCATGTTCTTTACGTTTGTCACTTGGTTGAACCATTCATTAGGTGTAGAAAACAACGCGACTCAACAGTCGTTCTTGATTTTGGAAAATGATGATTTAGTCAGTTTGTGCAGAGACTAATGTTTCGACAGTTGCACAGGCATAGAATGAATGAACTCTCGCTTATCATTAATAAAAACAACACTTCAGTTGTGACACGTATCCATCAATGCTTAACTTGACAAACGAATGATCAAGACCCTAAGGTTTGTTTGAAACCATACCGACACAATTCGAGCATTTTGGCACATCACGAGAGTAGTGTCGTGCTCTAATACCAACAATTGTTTCTGGTTTCGGCATCAAGGCACTTTTTTACTCCATGTAACAATTACCATAATGGTGCTTGTTCAGTTTGAGGTTCCGTGCAATCCGTTTCGAAAATGCACAACTATGTTGTATCTCGAAGAAAAACTATGATTGCTTGTATTTGCTTTCTCATACATGTGCTCGTCTATGCAATTTACAGCCTCAACTTATCTTATCCCTCTATAATTAATTTTACTGTTTGACAGGCTCTTTTTCGTAGGTTATTTTAAGCATTTTAGCGAATCATGAAAGAAGTGTCGTTGCCTTGTAACAACAATCATTTCAGGTATCTATCATCGTATACGCCTATCTCTTCGTCGAACTAAGTGTGTTTAACAACTCAATTTATAAACAATTTATTAACAACCAGTTCATAAATAGTAGACAAACACATTGTTATTTACTCCGGTGTATGTCTAGTCTGTGTAGGCTAGTGTGCCCTTTTAGAGATGCTCACATACATAAAACTCCCCTTCATAGAAGTTTCATTTTCCATACTTGTCATTATTGAGGCCGTTCAAATCCATTAATTCTCCTATCTCTCAGTACAAGGTAATATCTCCTTCAACATGTTGAGTTATGTGTTATGTTTCAAGCGTTTTAACAAATCACGATTGAACTTTCGTTCCCTCGTATCTAATATCGTTTTAAGTATTCAGCTTTCTTTAAACCGTTCTCTTTATGGATTACCATATTCAATCAACCTAGCATGATGAAACTGGTGCATGTTCAGTTTGTGTATTGCGAACATTAGGAGCGGTCAATGGAGCAAAACAAAACATGTACCGCGACTACCAATTTGAAAAAAGTAACTGTTAGCAAACATTAGGAGTAGTCAATGGAGCCGTACGATTGCTCAGTCTGAGACAAATGAACTAATGAGACATATTGTGCGACAAATGAACCAACGAGACATGTATCGGTCTGACCTTTTTCAAAAGACTTAAACGTTAGCAAACATTAAGAATGGTCAATAGTACAAAACGAATACTCAGTCATGACAAATACAAAATAATAAGACATGTATCGTTCTAAATTTTTTCAAAAGACTTATTGTTAGAAAATATCAAGAGCAGTCAATAGTGCAAAACGATTGCTCAATCGTGACAAATACAAAATAACGAGACATATATCGCTCTAACCTTTTCAAAAGAGTTAAATGTTAACAAATGCTACGAGCAGTCAATGGAGTAAAATGACGACTCAGTCTAACACATAAGAAATAATGACACGTGTATCGTTCCAACATTTTTCAAAATACTAAAATGTTAGCAAACATCATGAGCAGTCAATGGAGAAAAACAAATGCTTAGTCGTGACAAATACAAAATAACGAGACATGTATCATTCCAACCTTTTTCAAAAGACTAAAATGTTAACGTGACAAATACAGACTAAAATGTTAACGTGACAAATACAAAATAATGAGACATATATCGTTCCAACCTTTTTCAAAAGACTTAACTATTAGCAAACATCAAGAGCAGTTAATGGAGCAAAACGACTGCTCAGTCTTGAGGGAATGTTAACGTGTCCAAGTTTTATTTTCTCTGATTTTTATTTTTATTTTGTCATTATGTCAATTTCATCACATTCAAAAGAATTAGATGGTTAGCTAAACACCTCTGATTATTATAGGAGCGGAACGACTGTTTAGTCGTGACACATATGAAATAACGAAACGTGTGTCGTTACGACTTGTTAACCAAAATATTCCTGAAAAAATCAACGGGCATCTAAGCTTGAGAAAAACATACGTCTAGATAACCAAATATTCCATGCTTATTTGCTTTGAATTTTTTTGTCATTATGTCAATTTCATCTCATTCAAAAGAATCAAATGTTTAGCAAACACCTCTGACTGTTATAGGAGCGGAACGACTGTTCAGTCGTGATACATATGAAATAGCGTAACATGTATCTTTACAACATGTAAATTGAAATATTCCTTAAAAAAAATCAACGGCATCTGAGCACGAGCAAAATTTATACCTGGATAACCGAATATTTCGTGTTTATTTGCTCCAATTTTTTTTTTTTTTTGTTCATTATGTCAATTTCATCTCATTCAAAAGAATCAAATAGTTAGTAAACACCTCCGACTGTTATAAGAGTGGAACAACTATTAAGTCGTGACACATATGGAACGACTGTTCAGTCGTGACACATATGAAATAATGAAACATGTATCATTGCCACCTGTAAACAGAAGTATTCCTGAAAAAATCAACTGGCATCTGGGTGTGAGCCAAATTCACACCTGGATAATCAAATATTTCGTGAACCGATGCTTGTTCAAGCCTCTTTTATCATAATAGATCATCCAGTCCACTCTTCCCCAGTTTTGCTACTTTAATCAAGAGTCTTCCCCGGTTTTGCTACTTTAATCGAGAGTTTTCCCAGTTCCACTGACACTAAATTTGTAAAGCACTCAAAACAGGAAATAAATAAACATATAAACAATTATTTCAACACCAAACGAAGAACCGATGTAAATTTGCTATTAAATAAATCGACTAGACAATACGGCTTGAATGCATATGCTATTTTGAATAGCTACAAAGCAAATCGCTTCAACAACGCAAAAACAATAAAAGGAGAATCATGTACGTGCCATCATACTAGTCAGAGAAGAACTCCAAGTGGGTGCGACGGAAGAAGAAAAATCCATTTGAATTGTTATTAGGGCTTTGTGAAAAATATGACATTTGATTTGCGGGTGAAAGACGTGTTGGTAAATTGGTTTAATTCTTTGTGGGGATATATCTTAAGTAAGCAATTTCTATCATTTTTAGTTAAGTTTTAAAGGTGAATTTTGAGTCAAAGGTCACCAGCACAAATTGGGCATTTTTTAGGGGTATATTTCACCCAATTCCCCATGAATAATTGATACGTCATGTTTAGAACTTCACTCATTTTTTCTAAGTTGTGTGTCAAGCTAGCTAGATATAAATATGGTACATTTTTTCTAAGCCGTCAGGAAATCAATTAATTATTGCAGTTTTTAGAAGACAACGAGAGTACCCCTTCACTAGTTAGTTGAGATAACATTTATGAATTTCATCCTTAATTAGTTGGGTGTTTCCTAAAATATATAAAAGAGCCTTGTGTTAATTGCACTGTAGATTCAATTTTGATACAACATTTGAAGCATCGGGTACCATAGGACGACATTTTTCCCCTTCCAAATTTACCCTTCTAATGTGTTTTCATTTTTCACCATAAATTTGGGTCCCCAGTCCATTTCGTCAAAACCAAGCGCTCATTCATTGTTCAGCAATAGCATACCAATTCCTCTATTTTGTTTCTTCGTTGTTTTCTATATTCCGAAAATTTTAGATCCTCTCATGCTAATTAAAACCCAAAAGTTCCAAAATTTCAGCAAATTGTTGTGTCAATTACTCTTAACCTCATCCAAATTTTCAGCAAATTGTTCAATCAACAGTCCTCAAATCTTTAGCTATACCCTAGAATCATTCGCTGCTAGCCGTACCAGAACCACTTCGGTCTCCCTGTAGCTACCGGACCACCTTCGCAGTAGCCGGACCTCGTATATGACATTGCCGTAGTTTGGCAAAAGTGTACCCATGAAAATGAACCTTTGCTTTCTGCTATTTCCTTTGATAAAGCTCACAGTCAGTTACCCACCCAAAACCGTCACGAAGCAGTGCGTTGAAATCTATACTTGTAGACAGCTTGGTGCTTGCCTCCGTAACCTGATTCTTTAGCGGATTGCTTTTCTCTCCATTCATACCATTTATCAAGGTAATTTGTCTATACTATAATCCTTTTAGGTTTCAAGTTTCATCTTTTCTAACTGGGTTCTGTAATCTTGTAACTTGAAAATGTTACAGAACCCAGTTATATGATGGAAATAACTAAAAGAAAAAATGTTGGAAAAATGACAAAATGTTAGGAAATAACCCAGTTAGAAAAACGTTACATTTGCATTGCCAGAATTACAAAATTACCTTGAAAAGATGAAATGGAGAGAAAAATGATATGCGATGGAAATAATAGTTAAAGACCGAAGCTTTATATGATTATTATGTCATTTTTCTAATGAATGTACTTTCTCTTTGCAATGGCGGTTAGTGTGTTTGTTATTTAATTATTATTCCAAAGGAAATATGCATTTATTCTCAAGATTGCAAGTTTTGATAAATATAGGGTGTTAATTCTAAGATTATAATTTACGTGCATCAATCTCTTGTCCTTTGAAGAACCGGGATTCTTGGCAAATTTTGTATAGGTTCTGGATTTTAGTGATATTATTGAGGCCTTACAACCAAGATTTGATTTATGGCTCCTTTATCAATTTATGAAAGATTTTAATTTTAAGATCTCTATTCATGAATTATACAAGTCTAGCGGCGGAGCCACCTTAGCAGAGTGCGGTGCGATGACCGCATTGAACTTTTGAATCTTTTCTTTTTTTTTCTTTTTAATCACTATCTACAGGGACTGATAATACCTCTTAATATTGAAGAAACTCATTAGCAACAACCTTTTTTTTGTCTCTCTTTTTTGTCCATCTCCTGTTTCAGAGAGTGGACATTTTATATTTGGATTCAGAAAATTTATTTTAGCCAACAATTGTAGTGTTTCAATGTAAAAATGATTTTCCATTTGTGCATATATGAAAAGGTTTGTGTCCTATGTCATTCTCTTGGAATTTTTTGGGTTTTAAATTATGAATTTGGCGTGTGAAGTAGATTTAGTTAAATGATTTACTTTCTATGGCGTGTTTATTTTAAGAGTAATTTTCTAATTAATTTTCTTAGTTGCTAAGGATAATTTTGAATGTTAATTAGTGTAGAGGCCTGCCATTGATGTTTAAGGGTTATAGCAATTATGTTTTTGAGTGATTATAAAAACTTGATTGCTCTTTTTCGTTGACTTTATCCTTTTAACTTTTCAAAATTTGCGTCTCATTGTTTCCGACTTAGTTATTTTGTAGCTTTTCCTACCTCCTCATTTGTAACAAAGTGGACATTGTGTAGGTAGTGATACAATCTCTCAACTAACTAGAGAAGAGCGAGAGCAAGAATATAGGGATAACGCCGATGAGAGTTGTATGCTCAAAATAAATATTTATATAATAGACGTCAACAAGAAATAGAAAATTAGAAAAAGATGTCAGGCGACTGTAGTATTCCAAGGGCCATAGATTCAAGCTCTAACAACTATTTGAGCACTGAAAATGTGATGGCAGAAAACTCAGGTAGTTCTATTGAGTCTGACATTGCCACAAGGTTTTATTTTGATATTATTGGCTTTCTACAGAGAATTTGGATTTGCATGCTATTATTTTTAAATTACAGGTTGTCACTATTTTGTTTTACATGAGTGCTTTATTTCTTTTACATTTTTTGTCATGACTTTGCAGCAAATGTAGAGTTGATAAGCTTGTGTGATGTCTCTATTGAAGTTGAGCATGTCCACGATGAACAATGTAAGCTATTTGTTTAGTATGTTTCTTTTTGGCCAAATTATTTTGTCTAATACACTTACAATTTAGTTTATACATATCTGTGTTAATTTAATCGTAGGCAATGGTGATTTGTTCGAAGTACCTATACAACAACATTACGATTTGCAAGAATCCCGTTGTGTCCCATTGCATAATATGGAGGTCATTGGATCATGTAGCACACAACTTTATTTAGATATTCCAGCTGAAAGCTTTGTTTTGCCTTTACCTCATGAATGTCAATTTTGTGATGCTAAAAAGTTTCATACAAAAAGCAAAGGTTTTTGTTGTGCCAATGGAACAGTAAAATTGAAAATTAATGATGCACCTAATGAAACGTTTGACTTGTTTACCTCTCTAACCCCAGAATTTGCCGAATTTAAGCAATTCTTACGGACATACAATTGTAATTTTGCATTTACTTCATTTGGTGTCAAGTATGAGAAAGAATTATGCAAATGAAATAAGGGAATATATACGTCTAAAGTATTAGGCCAAATATATCATTATTTAAATAAACTTATGCCTATCGATTACAACCCAACTTATCTACAACTATATTTTTATGACTCCGAGAATGAAGTAAAAAACCAGCTAGACATTTATGATAAATTGAATGTTTCCATTTTACAGAAAATCATGGATATTTTGTAAATTAATCCTTACGTAAAACTTTTTCGTAGTTTAAGTGATGTTCCCAATCTAGCAAGTCATATAGTAGAAATTAAATGTGATGCTGGATTGGATCAACGAGTGTATAACACTCCAACTGAAAAACAAGTTGCTGTTATATGGGTTGATGAGGATCCATCAGCCAATATTGGAATTCGTGATATATCAGTTATCACTAAAAAAGGTAGCAAGTATAGAGTTCATTACTATTTTGGGTGCTATGATGCTCTTCAATACCCATTGTTGTTCCCATTTGGTGAAACTGGTTGGCATTACGGATTGAAAAAATTAGAATGCAAGAAAGAGGTTGTAGACAAGACGACTCATTAAATTGGTCTTTTATTAGTTCAGTTGAAGAATTGGTACATAATGAGGCACAAGGTATTATCTATCATAATCATTCTATTTATTTATTTAAAAAGTTAAGCAATATACGACTGATACACGACTGATTGCTTTCTGTTTTGCCTGCTTTGTTTTGCAGTTATGCGAAAGAAGCCAAAAAGACAAGTAGTTTCATGCCAAGAATATTATTGCTACAAATTACATGTGAGAAATAATGATAAATTTGTTTTATTACATGTTGGTCGTCTTTACAACAATTTGTTGTTGACATGTACGTTAAACTCAAGACATCTAGATTATATTATTTCAGAAAGAATCAAGTTCGCACTGAGGTTTACCAAGGTATTTTTGATAGTATTGAATTAGGTGAGACTAGGGGATCAAATGTTTGTAGAACTATCTTGCCAAGAACTTTCACAGGTGGCCCTAGAGATATCAAGAAAAGATACATGGATGCAATGTCCTTGGTACAAAAATATGGAAAACCAGATATATTTTTAACAATGACATGCAATCCTAATTGGCCAGAGATTAAGAGAGAATAGAAATCATGTGATGAGGTTCAAAATAGACTTGATTTGGTTGCTAGAGTTTTTAAGGCCAAGTTGGAGGAATTGAAGAATGATTTGTTTAAGAGACATTTGTTTGGACCCTTTGTAGCATACATTTGTTTGGACCCATTGTAGAAAATGATCTTCATTTTGGAAACTAACTTAACCTTGAACAAAGAGATGCTTATGATTCTATTTTAAGAAAAGTTTTTAGCGCCGAAGGAGATCTATTTTTTGTTGATGGTCCAGGTGGAACTGGAAAAACCTTTCTTTATCGTGCATTATTAGCAACCGTTAGATCTAGAAACTTAATTACTTTGGCAACAACATCATCAGGTGTTGCTGCAGGTTTGTTACCTGGAGGTCGAATGGCTCATTCAAGATTTAAAATACCGGTTGAAATTAATGTTAATGGTGTTTGTTCAGTGAGTAAACAATCTGCACTAGCTGAATTATATAGGAAAGCTAGATTAATTATTTGGGATGAAGCTCTAATGGTAGACCGACGAGCAGTTGAGGCGTTGGATAAAATGTTACAAGATGTTAATGGTAATAATTTACCTTTCAGTGGGAAAGTAATTGTTTTAGGAGGTGATTTTCGCCAAATCCTACCTGTAGTTCTAAAGGGAAGCAAAGAAGAGATCATTGGTGCAACTCTTTTGAAATCTTACCTATGGCCATTGTTCAAAAAATTAAAATTAGTATAGAATATGAGAGCAATATTGGATCCATCCTTTTATCAATATTTACTTTGAATTGGTGATGGGATAGAAGAACGTCATTCTTGTGACATGATTAAACTTTTGCCATCCATAGTTATACAATATGAAGATGATGAAGTATCTCTTGAAAATTTAATAGATGAAGTCTTTCCAAATTTGCAAGAATATGAAAAGAATATTGACCAAATGATTAATTGAGTAATTTTAGCTAAAAAAATGACCATGTTTATTACATAAATAAAAGTTTGATTGAAAGGTTTCCAGGAAATAGTCACAAATATTATAGTTTTGATGAACCCCTTAATGCAATAGAAGGAATTGTTCAAGAACACTTTTTAATAGTTTATCACCTAATGGTATATCCCCTCACAAACTTATATTAAAAAAGAATTGTCCAGTAATACTGCTGTGAAATATTAATCCAATAGAAGGACATTCTAATGGAACGAGACTAATTTGTAAAAACTTTGAAATGAATGTTATTGAGGCAGAAATTGCTATAAGTGAACATAAAGGCAAAAGAATCTTCTTACCCAGAATTCCCTTTATACCGCTTGATGCGGAGAAAGGTCAATTCCCATTTAAAAGAATGCAATTTCCTATCCGCCCATGTTTCGCAATGACGATCAATAAAGCACAAGGTCAAACTTTAGAATATGTTGGATTGTATCTTCCTGAACCAGTGTTTTCTCATGGGCAATTATATGTTGCGTTATCTAGAGCAAAAACTAGCAAATCTATCAAAGTTCTTATTAAACCATTGAGTAATGATTTACTAGCAAATCTATCAAAGTTCTTATTAAACCATTGAGTAATGATTGTACACATGTAACATGCACAAAGAATGTTGTTTACCAAGAAGTTTTCTAGA